>JBBPLC010000334.1:0-28266 GCA_038089535.1 Hemileccinum rubropunctum | reverse complement strand
TCAAAGACAATCGCGGCTTGAACTTTTGAATAATTTTGAATTGCATCTCAGAAAAAGATTCGATGCAACGTATGGTTATACATGTTCTGCGAATCCAATATCCCAGAAACGAAATATCAAGCATCGAACACCGTCCGGCTGCTTCACCCCCATGTCTGGAGCCACCATGAGCGGTATCGTGCACTGTCACATCAATCTGTCGAGCCGTTGCCCCACTAACCTTTTCCTCGCCCCAACCATTCTCAACGCTGCTTCCCCTGTGCTTTCAGTTTCATTTCAGTTTCTCCGCGTCTCTTCATCCCGGTTCGTCCACCGCGTGTCTCGTCTACACTCAGATTGTCGGTAGACATGTGCATTCTGCTCGACCTCGACCCTGTTCCGGTCTCTCCTTGTCCTCCACCTCGATATTGCTTCACGTCGTCTGCCTTTCCAGATCCCAACACCTATTTCAGTCACGAGAACAGCCCGTCGTACAGGACTACTAGGTTATTTTCGTACATTCACTAGCTTACCATATTTAGTAGGTGTCCGCCCCGCCCACTACTTTCGGGTTCTTCCAGTCGAGTGCACTCGACTGGAGGTAAGTCATTCCATACATTCGTTAGACCTTACTTTACTGACTCGAGACAGTACATATTCATTCCTTTCGTACAGTATTCGTCCACAGAAAACATCCCCGGTACGGCGGCATCCTGGCATCTTCCTCCTTACCCATTCCACCGTGGTCGTTCTCTCAGACCGGATGTCCTGTATCAGCCACTCCCGAACTTGCTGCATTAAACAGTGCACCCGGTCTATCGGATCTAGTTCGTGCCCGGAAACCAGCCCGGGCAGATTGACTCGGAGTATTTTTGGGGAAGTCTTTGGTCGGACTCTTCGACGTGTCCTTGGGAGACCAAGGGATCGCCTCCTCTCCCCGTCCCCTGAGAGAAACAAGTCGGGGCAGAGGGGATGATCCGATGCTGGGACTTGAAGGAGCTCAGAAACGAGCGGGTGCAAAGTGAGTGTATCTGTGCATCGGATCGATACCACTGTGAGGCTGGACGTGACGATCGATTTACTAGGGTACGAAGCTACCGAGCCACTGCTTACCGAGCTGTTCACGGGACAACCAATCTTTGGCGGCATCAAATATCCTATCATTTTCAAATGTGAGTGAAACTGGGTAGTAAAGATCACGACCTCTCCCCAAAATTCCTGTCTCAAGTTGACATTGACACTCAGTTTCTACAAAACTGCTGCGACCCAGGAAAAATGAAAGTATTTTAAGTGGTCAGACCATCATAAGCATGTTCACGTGATAAGTTAAATTATTCATTCCCCCAAGCCATTTCTACACCGCAGCGCGACACGAAGAACAATGTTCATTTCCCGTCTCCTCCAACCTACATTTCCGTGAAGCTCGACTGAATGAGAACCTCTGTCACCGGTCTTGATCCAAATGCCATCCACATTGAACTTATTGTGAAGACGTGTCGACGGAAAAAGACTTGCACGGACTGTTTGTTGCAAACAATGCAGCACGGATTGTCGTATTCAAGACCAAATGATTGGTGCAGGTGTTATAGACATTGCGACTTGTCTAACTTGCGGATTGAACTTGTTTAACTTGTGGGTTGCTCTGTCACACGTAAAGGGAAGAGATTCTGTCCGCCTTCTCCCCGACCTTGACAAAGATTGTTCATGAGTCCTCAAATCCCTGAGTTCACCGCCGAAGACGAACGACTCTGGCCTCTTATATAACAAAGAGACCGCGTTCTGGTAACAGATCGATCGCTGATCACACAAGTAATACACCTATCCCGCGCTGAATAAATCAATGATGGCCAATGCAAATAGCATGGTCTTTTTCTCTCTCGATATACACGCAAAGGCCAAAATTGTTCGTCCTGTCGGAAGAAGGAAGCAGATTGTGTTTACGTACAACGTTCCGGTGTGGTATGAAGGACGTTATCGCTATCACCGAGGACATCGCGCCGCCAGGAGAGAAGAGTTGTTACGTTGTGCTTCGGAGCGCTCTCATGAGTCTATGGAAGGGTTAGCGAGGACTCTGATGCGGACCACCGTTGACGGCATCAACCTCAAATAGTCTATATGTATGTGGAGTAAACAATGTACTAGTAGCATCATGTTCAGCTAGTTTTCTCGCAGCCTGACAACTCGCTAGTATCCCGACAACTCGCCTCCTCGTAACAATCATCGGTTCCGATCTGGGAAAGGAGGTCGGAGAGATATCCAGTTGTTCGGCAGCAACCTGAGGTTTGCTTCGGGCGCATCAGGACTCCAAATTTGCCAGGAGCCTGAGCTGTGTGGAGTAAACCAAACAAAATTTTACGAAATCATGTCAGTTGCTACTCACGCCAGCGGTGTCCTGGATCCGAGTCAACGTTCCGTGTTCAGTTCTACCAATTATCTGTAAGTATATGATATATACTCCATTCACGACTGACTTGGGTCCATTCTCTACCTGCATAGCTCCATTCCTTGAGCTGTCCGTGAGTTGTCATTGTTGCATCCCTGCACTAGATTTTCAACGCGGACGTCCAAATTATTTCGGATCTTTATGAGCAAGCACGTAAAAGCATGGTGAGCTCCGAGTCGCTAACCAATGCTGGCCATCATGATGTTGCCCAGCATTAACGATTGATTGACGAACTCACTCCAGCTGAGTGAGACGAGTATCGCCCCTGGCGGTGCACGATGGTGGGTTGGTACATGATGCATTATGTATCATCACCCTCACCTGAGCTTGCACCTTTCTACCGGTGTCATCGTCTCACTGTTCTTGCACCGATCCCAGCGACATTTGTGATCTGAACGGGCTGCATGTGGGTCGACATTGCAATGATTTGCTCTTTGTAGCTTTCGGAATGACGACGATTCCCAGAGTGGCGAGAAGCAAGGCTCAGCGACTGAGAACCGAGACGAGACAATTGCAGTACAGCTACGGTAATGGTTCGCAAACCTTTTGGAAGCCTGCCGTGGCCGACGGCAGGAAACACTGAGGTGAGCGGGCGAGACGAACTAGACCAAGCTCTGTAGGGGGGTACGACGTATGGGTACAAGGGGTGCGGCTAGGGATTCCTACGAGACATGGGGTATATATGCGTGTGTCAGAATGCCAGTAGGATACCACTGAATGCCAGTGAGGCTTACACCTTTGTTTAGTTTCCACACATAAACAAAAATGCAAAGACGACTCTCGGCATAGTACTAACCTCTGTCGGAATTTGCCGGTACAGTACAACAATCCTACGACTCGCCTTAGAGTTCGCTAAACCCTCCCTTACCCCATCTGCAAAACTCAGCAGTAACATATTCTTAACGTACTCTTTCAGCGACACTCTCCCATTGGCCAAAAAACCCAAGCCAGAGAAGGTACTTGGGCCGCTTGATGGCATTTGATTGACTATGTGCGTTGAGCACGCGTCATGAATGGAAAAATAGGACGCACCACAGACCCAGCCGCATCAGTGAATTGATGACACACGTTTTGTGAGCGACAGTGATGAGGAATGCATCCTTGGACGGGCTGGTCACCAGACTATAAATACATCCATGCTCTACTAAGCAATTCTAAGAGACTCCAGAAGGGGTAAGGGAGGTTTTAGCGAGCAAAAGTTTCCAAACGGAGACAATTTCGAGTCTTTCTGCTCGGCTAGGTATGTAGATGGGCCCCTTTAGAGTCGCTTATGGGTAGTACGTTATTTTGGAACTTTGCAGATGGCCCGGTCCAGTGGGTTTTGCGTCACGTCGAATCCTCCCTTACCATTTAGAGTCGCTATGGGTGTCGTTGAAAGAGTACGTTATTTTCAGCTTTGCCACAGATCGGCACTAACTCGGGCCTTACAGACGTACTACGAGGCAATATCACTGTTGTATATGTTGCACTTTACATCGAGCAAACTGCCAATAAATAGCACTACCCATGCGCAAGACTCTTAAATCTTTGCTCGTCGCTCCAATAGTGCAGGCACTACAAGCGCCATATGCCATTCCAAACTTTGCTTCACTCTCCAGTAGCACTTGGCCTAGTTCTTCCGATTGGGCCTCGTTGAACAGCTCGGTCGGCGGACGCCTTCAAGCCCTCAGGCCTTGGGCGGCTGTTTGTTACACTTCTGATCCCCTCTACAATCCGGATGAATGTCAGGCCGTGCTTTTGGGATATGACAATGATGTACAGGTATGTTTCAATACGAATTGCGTGCTGCGCATGTTGACACTCCAGGCACGTTAGCGCGAAGCAGTTCCAGCAGCGCTTCTGTGGCCGAACTGGGAAGCGTGTGGTTTCAACCAAGGTTGCGCTTTAGACTATTCCCATCCTCAACCTATTAGCAATGCAACGTGCAATCAAGGAACAACACCACCTTACAGCGTCTCAATCCTAGATGCTCAAGATGCGACCACTGTCATTCAGTGGGCGACCGCCAATAACGTGAAGATCACCGTAAAGAACACAGGTCGATTGAATTCCTTTCCCGCTTGATATGGACTCTTCACTGACGTGAGCTAGGTCATGACTACCAAGGCCGTTCTGCTGCTCCGTCCACACTTCAGGTGGACACACACCTGTTGGATAATCTCAGCTACGTGCCAGCATTCGTCCCTCATGGGTCGAATGCTGCTCCTGTTTCTGCCTTAACGATGGGCGCAGGGGCTCAAATCTACCACAGTAAGTACCTCAAAATCTTAACGTTGTATGTTCGAAAACACGTATAATACAGTTTACGAATATGCCACGGCCGAAAACTTTACACCTGTCATTGGAACTTGTCTGACCGTCGGAGCTGGTGAGTAAACGTCCAGGCCTTTTGGGTTTTATATTCACTCTGAGTCTTGAATACAGCTGGAGGTTTCCTCCAAGGAGGTGGACACAGCGCGTAAGCAGGACTTCTCCAATTATGGGATACAATCACCTGAAATTGCAATATGGCTCCGGTATAGGTTAACACCTGCGTATGGATTGGCCGTAAGATGCCACCTTGTTCCGTGGATCTAGCCCGACTGACATTTTCTGAAAACAGGTAGACAATGTACTCGAGTTCGAGGTAACTGTGCTCGCTCTGCACTGCACTATTTTGCCACTATGCAATGCGAATTACAGGTCGTAACTGCGGATGGGCAGATCAGAGTAGTGAACGAAGCCCAGGATTCTGACTTGTTTTGGGCTCTCCGGGGAGGGGGAGCAGGTAGCTGGGGTATTGTCAGTGCGTACCGGTCTACATCGATCCAATTCTGTTTTACTGATTCTTGTAGTATCGGCCACCATTCAAGTATATCCTCCGGTTGCAATCGGAGCATCTTTCCTTACCGTCAAACCCAGCGCCTTCCAAAATGCAACTACTCTCGGTATTGAATTTATCGCGCTAGTAGCGAAATATCAGAACTCGTGGATCAACACGGGTATTACGAGCACTTTCGCTTTGTCCCAGGAAGAATACTTGCTTGTACGTCCTTCCGTTCATTCCTTCTTCGGCCCAACTAATCGCTGTGCACCATCAGGCTTTTACTTGGCCGACTACCACCGCTGACGTTTCCGACCTGTATTCGTTCTTCGAAGAGCTAAATGGTCTGTCTTCAAGCTACAACGTGATATCGAACACGACGTCAGCTATAATGTTCCCCACCATCAATGCCGCCGTCCTAGAGAATCTCGGTCCCAACTTTGACTTGGCCACCTTCTACGGCGCATCGAACCAGGTTGCTTCCCGCTTCGTCCCGCAATCATACATCGACCCCTCCAACCCTTCGTCAATTACGGCTGTTGCTGAAGCGATCTGGAGCGGACTACAGATCGTCAACGGGCCGCTCCAGGCAGGTATTGAAGGCCTCTTGGGTACCCTTCCAGTATTCATCATGGGGGACATGGCCGCCGCAACATCCGAGTTGGTGAACACAACTGGGGCGAACCCAGGGCTGTACGAAGCCGCATGGCACGTCGCCTACGCTGCGTGAGTGCTTGTTCTGATCCCCCTACATCGTTGGTGCTGGCACGACGAGGCTGATTTGAACGATTGACTCGCCATGATAACTTGGTCGTGTGTGATTGTGTATTGCAGGCAGTGGACGGTCGGGGTCAACGCGACGATCAACTCGGAGGTGATGACAGCCATACACGACGCTGTCCAGCCATTGACCGCGTTGGGGATCACGAGTAGCTACCAAAACGAAGGAGACCCGTTCGAGGAAAACTGGCAAGAAGGTACTGCATCGGCCTCGTTTTTTTCCCTTTTGATCTAACGTGCTTGTTCATGAACCCCAGCGTTTTTCGGGTACAAGTATAGCGAGCTGTCGTCCATCAAGCAGAAATACGATCCCGACAACTGTGAGTGCATGTTTGGCTCGCTCGAAGATGTGAGCACTAACTGACTGACACAGTCTTCACGTCATACAAGGTAATAAAAACTCTTCCCTCCCTGAGCGATGTGTTTTTGAACAGTGCATTCATGATATCTTTCAGGGTGTTGCCTCCGTGACAAGCCTTCCTGCCTACCAATGTTATGCCGATAAACAGAGCGAGCTGCTCTAGAAAGAATCGACGAGTCCTAGACGCACACTGGCCCGATCTAACAGTAGTTTGGATGCTCGTTTCGAGCTCTAGTGGGAAGGATGATGCTACCTTGGATGTAACTGTTAAACCTTGATGGTGAAGGAGGGAGATACATTGTCGATATCGCTTACATGTGCTGTGAATCCGACATCCACAGAAACGAAATACGATCAATAGATCAACCATCGAACCGTCAGGCTGCTTCACCAGGCGATACCGTGGGTTGATTGACACGTGATAAGTAACTAGTCATTTCTACGCCACAGCACGACACGAAGAACAATCTCAATCTCCAATCTACATTCCCGTGAGGCTCGACTGAACAAGCCTCACATGGACTGTTCGTTGCAAATAACTGCCACTAACTGCACCGTACGCTTGCGCGGATTATCGTTCTGAAGGCTAAATGATTGGTGCAGGTGTTATGGATATCGCGGCTCATCCAACAGGGCGTTGCTCTATCACGCGTCAAAAGAAGAGATTGTGTCCGTCTTCTCCGTGTCTTCGACAAAAGTTTTATGAGTCCTCAAATCCCTCACCTCAGTGCCGAAGACAAATGACACCGGAGGGAATGAAGCAAGAATTAGGGTTGGGAAAAAGTGAGAAGAGCCTGAGAAGGATGAACGCTGGTCAGCATTTCGGGTCGCTAGACAAAGACGCACAATTTAAGTAACGTATCTCCTTACCACTTTTCATTTACCCATCGCTTGCTGAATAAATCATGGCCAACACAGACTGCATGGTCTTTATCTCTCCCGATATACACGCGAAGGCCAAGATTGTTTGTCTGCTCGGAAGAAGCTTTTCGTGCAAACTATATTTAATTCTGAGATATGACAAAGTACGCGTCCTTTCCACGACGACAATTCGCTTGCCCATAAGATAGCCAGTTCCGACCTGGGAAAGAGATCGGAGAGATACCCATCAAAACCCAGTGGCTGCCAAGTCCAGTTGTTTTGGGTTTGCTTCGGCATCAGGACTCCAAGTTTGGAGGGCTAGTAGGTCAGATCGAAGTCCCTTCTCAAAGACTTGCCAAAGCGTGTCATGGTAGTAAGTAATATGTCCATTTTAAGTGAGGTGTTGCATGCTAAATATAGATATCGCCGTCATGTGTGAGTCTGAAAAGCGCAATGGATTCAAGTCTGCATTTCTACGCGACCGGCCCGGGCTGCGGCCCACCAGTGTGTTTTCAGGTTGCCAACTCTACAAAGCAGTCGTGTAACGTTATCGCTTGATGACTCTCTGAAGGCGTGGTGGACACAAGCGCAGAACCTCCGTGGGCTAGCTGAATCAAGCAGCACAAATGGTGCGTTTTTCTCGCTTACAGCAGTACCAGTTTTTAGATAGGCTTGCTCCGAACCAGTGGATAAGCGTGCTAAAACCTCCGTTACCCCCTTTTAGACTGTTTCGACCAACTTGAATGGACTTACAAAGTACCATTGGACGAGTACGTTATTTTTGAGGAGCTCTGCTGATCTGAGCCGCCGAAGTTCGGCCCCGTACCACATGCATGATACTAGCCTTATAAAGTTATAGACCTACGGGGCATATATATGCTGCGCTGTACATCGAAGCAAACTGCCGATAGCACCACCCATGCGCAAGACTCTTAAACCTTTGCTCGTCGCTCCAATGGTGCAGGCACTACAAGCGCCATATGCCATTCCAAACTTTGCTTCACTCTCCAGTAGCACTTGGCCTAGCTCTTCCGACTGGGCCTCGTTGAACAGCTCGGTCGGCGGACGCCTTCAAGCCCTCAGGCCTTGGGCGGCTGTTTGTTACACTTCTGATCCCCTCTACAATCCAACAGAATGTCAGGCCGTGCTTTTAGGATATGACAACGACTTGCAGGCATGTTTCAATATAATTTGTGTGCTGCGCATGCTGACACTCTATGCATGTTAGCGCGAAGCAGTTCCAGCAGCGCTTCTATGGCCAAATTGGGAGGCATGCAGTTTCAATCAAGGTTGCGCTTTGGACTATTCCCATCCTCAACCTGTTAGCAATGCAACGTGTCTTCAAGGAACAATTCCACCTTACAGTGTCTCAATCCTAGATGCTCAAGATGCGAGCACTGTAACTCAGTGGGCGACCGCCAATAATGTGAAGATCACCGTGAAGAATACAGGTTGATTGAGTTTCTTTCCTGCTTGATTTGGACTCTATTCGCTGACGCGAGCTAGGTCATGACTACCAAGGCCGTTCTGCTGCTCCGTCCACCCTTCAGGTGGACACACACCTGTTGGATAATCTCAACTACGTGCCAGCATTCGTTCCTCAAGGGTCGGATGCTGCTCCTGTTTCCGCTTTGACGATGGGCGCGGGGGCTCAAATCTACCACAGTAAGTACCTCAAGGTCTTGATATCGCATGTTTTAAAAACGCATATAATATAGTTTACGATTATGCTGCGACCGAAAACTTTACACCTGTCATTGGAACTTGTCTGACCGTCGGAGCCTGTGAGTAAACTTCTAAACTTTTCGGGTCTTCCATTCACTCTTAATCGCAGCTGGGGGTTTCCTCCAAGGGGGTGGACATAGCATGTAAGCAGAACGTCTCCAATTTATGGAATACAATTATCTGACATTGTGGCTCCGGCTTAGATTAACACCTGTGTATGGACTCGCTGTAAGATGCTACTTTTTTCTGTGGGTTCAGCTTAAATGACATTTTCTGAGAACAGGTAGACAATGCACTCGAATTCGAGGTAATTGTGCCTGCATTTCCCTGCGCCATTCTGTCACTAGTGCGAATGATAGGTTGTAACTGCGGATGGGCAGATCAGAGTGGTGAACGAAGCCCAGAATTCTGACTTGTTTTGGGCTCTTCGTGGAGGTGGAGCAGGTAGCTGGGGTATTGTCAGTGCGTAACCAGTCCACATCGATCCAATTCTGTTTTACTGATTCTTGTAGTATCGGCCACTATTCAAGTATACCCTCCGGTTGCAATCGGAGCATCTTTCCTTACCGTCAAACCCAGCGCCTCTCAAAATACGACTACTCTTGATACTGAATTCATCGCGCTAGTAGCGAAATATCAGAACTCGTGGATCAACACGGGTATTACGAGTAGTTTCATTTTGTATCAGGAGCAATGCTTGGTTGTATGTTCTTACCGTTCGTTCGTTCGTCCGCCCAGCTAATCGCTTTGCATCATCAGGCTTTTGTTTGGCCCACTACCGCTGCCGACGTGTCAGACTTGTACCCATTCTTTGAAGAGCTAAAGAGTCTGTCGTCAAGCTACCACGTATCCTCGAACACGACGTCACCTTTAATGTCCCCCACCGTTAGCGCTGCCGTCCAAGATTACCTCGGCCCCTTCTTTGACACTCTCAACCTGTACGGCGCAATGAACCAGTTCGCCTCCCGCCTCGTCCCCAAATCGTACATCGACCCCTCCAACCCCTCGTCAATCACGGATGTCGCCGAGGCGATCTGGAGCGGACTACAAATCATCAACGAGCCGCTCCAGGCAGACATTGAAGGTCTTTTGGGTACCGTTCCAGTGCTCATCTTGGGGGGCATGGTCGCCGCGACATCCGAATTGGTGAACACAACCGGGGCAAACCCAGGGTTGTACCAAGCCGCATGGCACATCGTCTACTCTGCGTAAGTACTTGATTCTGATCCCCCTACCCCCCTGTTGATATGGACTGTTAATTCGTGACTCATGACGATGCTTCTCAACTTGCTCGTGTGTGGTTGCAGGCCTTGGACGACTGGGCTAAACGCGACAATCAACTCGGAGGTGATGACAGCCATACACGACGCTGTCTCGCCGTTGACCGCGTTGGGGATCACGAGTAGCTACCAAAACGAAGGGGACCCCTTCGAGGAAAACTGGCAAGAAAGTATTGTATTAACGTCGTGTTTTTCATCGCTCGAATTAACGTGCTTGTTGTTCCTGACCCCCAGCGTTCTTCGGATACAAGTATAGCGAACTGTCGTCCATCAAGCAGAAATACGATCCCGACAACTGTGAGTGCATGCTTGGCTCGCTTAAAGATGTGAGCACTGACGAACGGTTGCACAGTCTTCACGTCATACAAGGTAAAACTCTTCCCTCCGTGAGCGATGTGTTTTTGAACAGTGCATTCATGATATCTTCCAGGGTGTTGCCTCCGTGACAAGCCTTCCTGCCTACCAATGTTATGCCGACAAAGAGAACGAGCTGCTATAACAGCATCGATGAGTCCTAGACCGTGACCCCAGCCAAAAGTGACAAGCGGCTTTTAATGCCCAGTCGAGGACAGTAGAGCGTTCGATTCAGCAGATAGTCTCTAATAGATTTCCTGTGTAGTTCTGAGTGTTTCGTCTCATAAATGAGGTGGACTTGGAATGAGTCAGAACCTACCAGATCACCCTGTCAACACCCTCGTTTGATTAAGGCACTATTCTCTTTCTATGGCAAAAATATGCAGACACAGAGCGAGCTGATCTAAGGAGCATTGATGGGTCCTAGACACGCATTGACCCTAGTACTGGGATGTGATGTTCGTTTCGGCGCCTTTTACTGGGAGGGATGATAACCTTGGTTGAATGCGATTTAAAATGCTAAAGGAGTGGAGGTAGACCATCGATATTGCTACCCACTAGTACATCCGAAAACCTACTTAACAAGAAACATTGAGCAGAGACGGGGCAAAAGGGAGCGATCCGAATCAGGCCGGCTTGGTAGGGCATCACGAGAATCACAGATTCCTGATAAGACCCTTATAAAGGTCTTATAACTGTAGGTGTTCTGCCGAGCTGCTTATACTTCTTGTCAAGTGCTTATACTGACTTTATATTGCTTTGGCAAGGTTTGTAATCCAGATATTAGGATTATAAGCAAATATAAGCACTTAGCAAGAAAGATACAAATTCATATTTTTTCCCATCGTTTTGTGGTTCTCGTGATGTATACGATACAAAGTACAGTTGCCATATCCGCCGCGGTGAAATTCAAGTTACTATTTTTTTGCCCATAGAAGAGAATTTGTGCCAAGCATTTTTTTCCTGCATAGTTTCGAACGTCCCCATTGAATGCCCACTACCTAAAGGTAGCGGGAAAAATGCAAAGATGACTCCCGACATAGTACAGTCGACTCTGTCAAAAGCCATAACCTGTAGAAAACCATAACTCTGTCATCACACATAGGAAATTGGTGGAACCGAGTGAAAAGCATTGAACCGTCCGGCTGCTTCACTCCCATACCCGGAGCCACCATGAGCGGCATTGTGCTCTGTCACATCAATCTGCCAAGTCGTTGCCCCACCAGCCTTTTCCTCCCCCCGACCGTTTCCCAACGTTGCTCTCCTGATGCTTTCAGTGATCATTCCAGTTTCCGTCCGCCCCTTGAGCTGTCCTGATACCCCAATCCGTCCACCGTGTGTCTCGTCAACACCCACATTCAAAGTCGCAGACGTATGCAACTCTCTCGATCTCGATCTTGTTCGGGTCACTCCTTATCCTCCACCTCGATCTTCCTTCACATCATCCGCCATCGTTCCAAATCCCCTGCTTCAGCCGCAAAAATGATGGAGAACAGCTGGGCTACAAGGCCATTTTCGTTCATTCGCTGTGTTTAGTAACATTCTGTGGTGCGATGAAGGAGTATCACCGGGGACGTCGTGCGAGAACTCGCTACGCGTCCTTTCGACAACTTGCTTGCTCCTAACGTCCAGGCCGGAACCCGGAGAGGAACAATACCCACTAAAGCCCAGTGGCTGCCAGGTCCAGTTGTACGATAGGTTGTCCGATAGGTTTGCTTCGCATCAGGACTCCAGGTTCAGAGAACTAAGTGAGATTGAAGTGCCTTAAGACTTGCGAAAGCGTTTCGAGTTAGCAAGTAATATATTCATTTTAAGGCAGGTGTTGGACTTGAAAAACGCATTGGGATGGCTTTTGCTCGTTCTTGGTCTCGCTTAATCCTCGCTTACCCCATTTAGAGTCGCCATAGGTGTTTTGGCCGCAATGAGAGCCTCACAAAGTGTCATTGAACAAGTACGTTATTTTTGAACTTTTCAGATGCAGTTCCCAAATTGCTAAAATAGCGGAAGAGGGGGTAGTGAGGTGTGGCTGGTACCGCCAACTAAGTTCGACCATGCTACATAGGTACGAGGTACATATATGCTACCCTTTACAGCGAAGCGAACTGCCAATAGCACCATCCATGCGCGAGATCCTCAGACTTTTGCTGGTCGTTCCAATGGTGTACGCATTACAAGCACCATATGCCATCCCAAACTTCGCTTCACTCTTCAGCGACACTTGGCCTAGTTCTTCCGACTGGGCCTCGTTGAACGGCTCGGTCGGCGGACGCCTTCAAGCCCTCAGGCCATGGGCGGCTGTTTGTTACACTTCTGATCCCCTCTACAATCCGGATGAATGTCAGGCCGTGCTTTTGGGATATGACGATGACCTGCAGGCATGTTTCAATGTAAATTGTGTGCTGCGCATACTGATACTCTATGCACGTCAGCGCGAAGCAGTTCCAGCAGCGCTTCTATGGCCAAATTGGGAGGCATGTAGTTTCAACCAAGGTTGCGCCTTGAACTATTCCCATCCTCAACCTGTTAGCAATGCAACGTGTCACCAAGGAACAACTCCACCTTACAGCGTCTCAATCCTAGATGCTCAAGATGCGAGCACTGTAATTCAGTGGGCGACTGCCAATAATGTGAAGATCACCGTGAAGAATACAGGTTGATTGAATTTCTTTCCTGCTTGATATGGACTCTTCACTGACGCGAGCTAGGTCATGACTACCAAGGCCGTTCTGCTGCTCCGTCCACCCTTCAGGTGGACACACACCTGTTGGATAATCTCAACTACGTGCCAGCATTCGTTCCTCAAGGGTCGGATGCTGCTCCTGTTTCCGCTTTGACGATGGGCGCGGGGGCGCAAATATACCATAGTAAGTACCCCAAAGTCTTGATGTCGTACGGTCAAAAACGCGTATAATATAGTTTACGATTATGCTGCGGCACAAAACTTTACACCTGTCATTGGAACTTGTCTAACCGTCGGAGCCGGTGAGTAAACTTCTAAACTTTTCGGCTCTTCTATTTAGTCTTGAACGCAGCTGGGGGTTTCCTTCAAGGGGGTGGACATAGCATGTAAGCAGAATGTCTTCAATTCATGGGATACAATTACCTGACATTGTGGCTCCGGCATAGATTAACACCTGTGTATGGACTCGCTGTAAGATGCCAGTTTTTTCTGTGGGTCGAGTTCAAATGACATTTTCTGAAAACAGGTAGACAATGCACTCGAATTCGAGGTAATTTCGCCCGCCCTGCCCTGCTCCGTTTTTGTCACTAATGCGAATGACAGGTTGTGACTGCAGATGGGCAGATCAGAGTAGTGAACGAAGCCCAGGATTCTGACTTGTTTTGGGCTCTCCGGGGAGGGGGAGCAGGTAGCTGGGGTATTGTCAGTGCGTACCGATCTACATCGATCCAATTCTGTTGTACTGATTCTTGTAGTGTCTGCCACTATTCAAGTATACCCTCCAGTTGCAATCGGAGCATCTCTCCTTACAGTCAAACCCAGCGCCTCCCAAAATGCGACTACTCTTGGTATTGAGTTTATCGCGCTAGTAGCGAAATATCAGAACTCGTGGATCAATACGGGTATTACAGGCAACTTAGTTTTGTCCCCGGAGGAATACTTGCTTGTATGCTCTTACCGTTCGTTCGTTCGTCCGCCCAACTAATCGCTGTGCACCATCAGGCTTTTACTTGGCCGATTACCACCGCCGACGTGTCCGATCTGTACCCGTTTTTTGAAGAGCTCAACAGTCTGTCTTCAAGCCACATTGTAACCTCGAACACGATGTCAGCCTTCCCCACCATCAGTGCCGCCGTCCTAGAGTACCTCGGTCCCTATTTTGACTTGACCTCCCTGTACGGCGCATCGAACCAGCTCGCTTCTCGCCTTGTCCCCAAATCGTACATCGACCCCTCCAACCCCTCGTCAATCACGGCTGTCGCCGAGGCGATCTGGAGTGGACTACAGATCGTCAACGGGCCGCTCCAGGCAGACATTGAAGGCCTCTTTGGTACCGTTCCGGTGCTCATCTTGGGGGAGATGGCTGCCGCGACATCCGAGTTGGTGAACACGACCGGTGCGAACCCAGGGTTGTACCAAGCCGCATGGCACGTCATCTACGCCGCGTGAGTACTTGATTCTGATCTCCCTACCACCGCCCGCATCGTTGCCGCTGCCTAGGCGAGGCTGATTTGAACTATCGACTCATGACTCATGACGATGCTTCTCAACCTGCTCGTGTGTGATTGAAGGTCGTGGACGATCGGGGTCAACGCGACGATCAATTCGGAGGTGATGACAGCCATACACGACGCTGTCTCGCCGTTGACTGCGTTGGGGATCACGAGTAGCTACCAAAACGACGGGGACCCGTTCGAGGAAAACTGGCAAGAAGGCATTGTATTAACGTTGTGTTTTTCCCCACTCGAACTAACGTGCTTGTTCCTGACCCCCAGCGTTCTTCGGATACAAGTATAGCGAGCTGTCGTCCATCAAGCAGAAGTACGATCCCGAAAACTGTGAGTGCATGCTTGGCTCGCTTGAAGATGTGAGCACTAACGAATGGTCACACAGTCTTCACGTCATACAAGGTAGAACTTTTCCCTCCCTGAGCGATATGTTATTGAACAGTGCATTCATGATATCCTCCAGGGCGTCGCCTCCGTGACAAGCCTTCCTGCCTATCAATGTTATGCCGACAAAGAGAATGAGCTGCTTTAACAGCATCGATGAGTCCTTGACACTTACTGGCCCCAATGTTCATTTCGCATTGTACAGGGGGGTCCGAGGGACTGGTTATGCAGTACTTATGTTGTAATTAACCTTGGTTGAGTACGATTTGGAATGATAAGGAGTGGAAAGTACACCGCTACCTCAGGCTACGTCAGAAAACGTACTTAACCAGAAACATCATTCGACATCCACTGAATTACCCCTTGAACTGAGAACTCGAACTTGAAGCTACGGCCACCGTGACGTGATTAGAGTCCAGCTTTAACTTTTGAATTGTATCTGAGAAAGATCCAATATGTACAGCGTACGGTTGTAGATGTTCTGCGAATCCGACATCTATCGTGCTCTGTCGTGTCAATCTGTCCGGCCGCTGCCCCACCGACCTTTTTCCTTGCCATTTTCCTCGCTGCTCTCCTTGTGCTTTGACCATTTTCGCGCGTCTCTTCCTTCGATTATCCTCAGGCTGATACCTCGGTTCGCCCATCGTCAACACCCACGTTCAAAATTGTAGATGTGTGCACAGCGCAACTCTCTCGACCTCGAGCCCGTCCCGGTCTCTCCTTGCCCTCTACCTCGATCTTACTTCATTTTCCGCCGTCATTCTAAATCCCAACGCCTGCTTCAGCTACGAAAATGATCATTGATGGAGAACAGCCCGTTGTACAAAATTACTAGGTTAGTTTCGTACATTCACTAGCTTACCATCATGATGTGTAGTGGGTATCCGCTGCAGCCCCGGGCCCGCTTCACAGTCTCGTATACCGTTCGACTGGAGGTAAGCCGCTCCATACATTCGTTACTTTACTGACCCGAGACAGTACTTATTCATTCCTTTCATAGACCGTGTACGCTCACAGAAAACATCCTCTGCACGTGGAATCTTCCTCCTTATCCATCCCACCGTGCTCGTTCTCTCCCGGACGTCCCGTGTTGGCCACTTCCGTGCTTGCTGCATCAAACAGTGCACCAGATCTATCGGGTCTAGTTTGTGCCGGGAAACCAGCTCGAGCAGCTCCTCAACGCGTCCTTGGAAGATTAAGGGATCGCCTCCTCCCCATCCTCTGAGAGAAACAAGTCAGGGTAGAGGGAATGAACCGTTACTGGGTCTTAAAGGAGCTCGGAGACAAGCGGATGCGCAGTGAGCGCATTTGTGCATGGGATCAATGGTACTTTGAGGCTGGGCATGACAATCGATTCAGTTTTGAAGGAGCACTTGTGACGTCACAAAGCCTCTTGACCGATGCAGTGTAGGATGACATCCGCTGGAGTGGCGTTCGTGTTTACAAAATCAAATCTGCCCAGGGCAATGGTCGGGGCGCGGCCACAGTAATGGCAAAAGTTATACTTGAGCCAAGACCATTGGCGCAAGTAGTGTCGACTTGAACAACCCGGTAGGATCTGAGGCTACCGAGTCACTGCTGACCAGAGCTGGTTACAGGGCAGCTAAGATTTGGGGCATCGAACATTCTGTCTCCTTTGAATATGTGAGTGAAACCGGCTAGTAATGCTAGGAGCCATTCACCAAAATCCCTATCTCAAGTCCGCCGACTTCTACAATTAGTGGGAGAACAGTTTCTTGTCGCAGAGATGTGCCAGAAAGTCAGTCCCAACAGTGTCTATTTTAAATTTGCCTTAGGAGTCGGGGACAGGGCGTCTCGACGCCGCTAACGACAACATTTAGTTTTTACAAAACCACCGTGATCCAAGAAAATGTAAATTTTCTATGCAGTACCAAGGTTGTACGTACAATATTCGTGTAAAATTGGCTTTGTTACAAGGTTTCTGGAGGTCAGAATCTTCCTTTTAACTTTGAGCTCCTTATCCGCAAAGCTTACAAACAACGCGTACCCTTTCAACGACACTTTGCGAGTCTCTCATTGGCCAAAACACACAAAAGCAACTCTAAATGGAGTAAGGGAGGATTAAGTGAGCAAAACGAGCTTTTTGCTGACTGGCAGTCCAGTGCGCTTTTCGAAATGGGCCGATGAATTCGCTTGAGGTCTTACTATGTACCATGGTATTACATATGCTTGTTACGTGTGGTTGGGGATTGAACAGAAGAAGCGAACAGTGTATCACTGACATTGATGCTGGCTGATAGAAGTATATATGCCGCGGTTTACATCGAAGCGAACTGCCAATGGCACCACTCATGGGCAAGACTCTTTTGTTCGTCACTCTGGGAATAACAATGGCGCAGACACTACAAGCGCCATATGTTATCCCCAACTTCAAGTTTGCTTCCCTCTCCAGCAACACTTGGCCTAGTTCTTCCGAGTGGGCCGCGTTGAATAGCTCAGTCAGCGGACGCCTTCAAGCCCTCAGGCCTTGGGCGGCTGTTTGTTACACTTCTGATCCCCTTTACAATGCAGAGGAATGTCAGTTCGTGCTTTCGGGATATGGCAATGACTTGCAGGCATGTTTCAGTATAATTTGTGTGCTGCGCATGCTGACATTCCATGCATGTCAGCGCGGAGCAGTTCCAGCGGCGCTTCTGTGGCCGAATTGGGAGGCGTGTAGTTTCAACCGAGGTTGCGCTCTGGACTATTCCCATCCTCAACCTGTTAGCAATGCAACGTGTCACCAAGGAACAACTCCACCTTACAGCATCTCAATCCTAGATGCTCAAGATGCGAGCACTGTCATTCAGTGGGCGACCGCCAATAACGTGAAGATCACCGTGAAGAATACAGGTTGATTGTATTTCTTTGCCGCTTGATATTGACTCTATTCATTGACGTGAGCTAGGTCACGACTACCAAGGCCGTTCTGCTGCTCCTTCCACTCTTCAGGTGGACACACACCTGTTGGACAGTCTCAGTTACGTGCCAGCATTCGTCCCTCAAGGGTCAGATGCTGCTCCTGTGTCTGCCTTAACGATGGGTGCGGGGGCACAAATCTACCACAGTAGGTACCTCAAAGCTTTGACGTTGTGTGTTCGAAAACGCGTATAATATAGTTTACGAATATGCCACGACCGAAAACTTTACACCTGTCATCGGAACCTGTCTGACCGTCGGAGCTGGTGAGTAAACTTCCAAGCCCTTTGTGCTTTCTATTCACTCTGAGTCTTGAATATAGCTGGGGGTTTCCTCCAAGGTGGTGGACTTGGCGTGTAAGCAGGACTTCTCCAATTATGAGATACAAATACCTGATATTGTGGCTCCGGCTTAGATTAACACCCGTGTATGGACTCGCTGTAAGATGCCACTTTTTCCTATGGGTTCAGCTCAAATAACATTTCCTGAAAACAGGTAGACAATGCACTCGAGTTCGAGGTAATTGTACCTGTACTGCTCTGCGCCGTTTTGTCACTAATGCGAATGACAGGTTGTGACTGCGAATGGGCAGATCAGAGTAGTGAACGAAGCCCAGAATGCTGACTTGTTTTGGGCTCTCCGTGGAGGTGGGGCAGGTAGCTGGGGTATTGTCAGTGTGTATCGGTCCACATCGATTCAATTCTATTGTACTGATTTCTGTAGCATCGGCCACTATTCAAGTATACCCTGCAGTTTCAATCGGAGCATCTTTCCTTACCGTCCAACCCAGCGCCTTCCAAAATGCGACTACCCTTGGTATTGAATTTATCGCGCTACTAGCGAAATACCAAAACTCGTGGATCAACTCGGGTATCACGAGTAGTTTCGCTTTGTCTCAGAACACATACTTGCTTGTATATTCTTATTGTTCATTCGTTCGTCCACTCAACTAATCACCATGCACCATCAGGAATTTATTTGGCCAACTACCACCACTGACGTGTCCGACTTGTACCCGTTCTTCGAAGAGCTAAATAGTCTGTCTTCGAGCTACAGTATGATCTCGAACACGACATCAGCTTTAATGTTCCCCACCCTCAATGCCGCCGTCCTAGAGTTCCTCGGTCCCAATTTTGACTTTGCCACCTTCTACGGCGCATCGAACCAGGTTGCTTCTCGCCTCGTCCCGCAATCATACATCAATCCCTCTAACCCCTCGTCAATCATGGCTGTTGCCGAGGCGATCTGGAGTGGACTACAGATCGCCAACGGGCCGCTCCAAGTAGACATTGAAGGCCTCTTGGGCACCGTTCCCGTGCGTATCGTGGGAGAGATGGCCGCTGCAACATCCGAGTTGGTGAACACGACCGGTGCGAACCCAGGGTTGTACCAAGCTGCATGGAACGTCATCTACGCTGCGTGAGTACCTGATTCTTATCCTCTTACATCGTTGGCACTGGCATGGCGAGGCTGATTTGAAGTCATGATGGGTCTTAACTTACTCGTGTGTGGTTGCGTATTGCAGGCAGTGGACGGTCGGGGTCAACGCGACGATCAACTCGGAGGTGATGACAGCCATACACGACGCTGTCCAGCCATTGACCGCGTTGGGGATCACGAGTAGCTACCAAAACGAAGGGGACCCGTTCGAAGAAAACTGGCAAGAAGGTACTGCATCGACATCCTCATTTTTTCCCCTCTCAATGTAACGTGCTTGTTGTCCCGGAACCTCAGCGTTCTTCGGATACAAGTATAGCGAGCTGTTGTCAATCAAGCAGAAATACGACCCCGAGAACTGTGAGTGGATGCTTGGCTCGCTTGAAGACGTGACCCACTAACGAACAATGCCGCAGTCTTCACGTCATACAAGGTAGACTCTTCCCTTCCTGAACCACTGTGTGTTTTGAACCGTCCGTTCTTACTGTCCTCCAGGGCGTCGCCTCTACGACAACACTTCCTGCATACCAATGTTATGCCGATAAACAGAATGAGTTGCTCTAAAATGAATCGAGGAGTCCTAGATGCCCACTGGCCCAATCTAACAGTAGTTGGGGTGTTCGTTTCGAGCTTTACTGGGAGGGATGATACTACCTCGTCTGTAGGTGTTAAACCTTGTACATGCTAAAAGATGGAGGTACACCGTCAATATCGCTACCTCCGTCCAAATACCTACTTAGAATGTTGGCACTGAATAATTGAATCACCCCCCTTCAAGTCAAAGATGATAGCGGCGACCGCGTGATTACGAGCCCAGTTTCTGAAATGTGCGCAAATATAAAGAGAACCAGTTGATTTGAAGAGCTTTGATTAGTCCTAGGGTGACCCGTCACCCCAGCCAAAAGTGACAAACAGCTTTTAATGCCCAGTCGAGGATAGTAGAGTGTGCGATCCAGCAGATAGTCTCTAATAGATTTCTTGCGTTGCTCTGAGGGTGTTTGACTGCGAGAGAAACCCTGATTTTAGACTCTTCTTGCTTCTTGAGTTCTTGCACCAATCTCAAACGCAGTGTTTCGTTTCGGAACGTGCTAGATCACCCCGGTTTGATCAAGGCAATATTTCTCTTTCTATGGCAAAAATATGCCAACACAGAACGAGCTGCTCTGAGCATTGATGAGTCCCAGACACCCACTGGCCTTAGTACTGGGATGTTCGTTTCGGCGCCTTTCACTGGGAGGGATGATGATACCTTAACTGTAACTACAGTAACCTTGGTTGAATGCGATTTAAAATGCTAAAGGAGTGGAGGTACACCGTCGATATCGCTACGTCCGAAAACCTACTTAACAAGAAACATCACTCGACATCCATTGGCACTGAATCACCCCCTTCGACATTAGGTGTTGTGGGTGGCAGCTGCTGTAGTGTCTGGTCAGGTGAAGGATGCTGTACTGATGGTGGCGAAGGCGTGCGCTGCGCAGCCCGCTTCTTCGATCGTGCCGAGGGGTTAAAGAAGCCACATTTGGGGCAAACATATTCTGTCCAGATAATAGTCCACAAACCCCACGTCGTAACCATGCAAGGGGAACTCACGTGTATCCTCCCACACGTTTTCCTTGACAAGGCCGTTGTGAGCAAAACATTGCTGACAGATGAGTGCATAGCGTGAAGCAGCGACAGTCGTGGACTGCTCGTCATCGTCACCTAGGATCGCGTCTGCAAGCTTGTCGTACCAGTGTTTACGAGCTGCTTGGATAGGTTGAGGAGTTGCTGAATGGGCTCAGGTGTCAGTGTGACAAGCGATTCATGGGCAGCAGCACGTACGCGAGAGTTGTAACGCCGGACCTCGGACCCGTTCATTAGGAATTTGCAGATGTTGCTGTTGCTGGGAAAGAGGAGGCTGGGAGGTAAGCGGGGTCTGAGGCACGGGAGGAGTGGGGACGTTTCGCTTCCGCAGGGGTGTAGCCCCTGAATTAAACGGTGACGGTTCGTCATACTTCTCAATGAGATTTCGCGTGTTGTAATAGTTCGTTTTCTTCTTAATCTCTTCGACCATGTCACGCTGCTTCTTGAGCACATCCTTGAGTGTCTTTTCTGAACGCAAGGGGATCGGTGAGAAGGGTAGGAAGCGAACAAACGAGGAACAGACAAACCTTCGCGGTTGCCCTTCCATGAGTACCATATCTGCATCATCCTCCGCGCGAACAAGATTCTGCGACATCTGAGTGTAAGCCTGACACAAAAAAGTCCACCATGCCACATACGTAATGGGACCAACGACCATTCCCGCCGTTCCTGACTTTGATTCGTGCCACGTCGAGGGCAACGTCCGCGTATACCACAGACTGACATAGGCAAACCAGATGAAAAACGTCCCGAGCGTAAACTGCAGCGTCGTGCGTCGTTCGCGCAAGCGGATCTCGGCGAGACGCGTCTGTCGCTTCTGCACGTCCGCTGCGAGACCAAAAAGGATTGACTCATAATCTTGCGAGTTTCCCTATTTTGAACGCGTTGATTCTGGGTTCTGAAAGTCGAGGAGAGAAGGAATTGCTGACCTTTCGAAACCATCGGGTGAGGAAGGACATGGCGTAAGGAGAGCAAAAGGCTAGTCACGACTAATTTAGACACATAGAATTTGCACTGCCACAGCGCGGACACTTGCCTCCGAGTCTAATATCAAATCAAAACTACCTAATCTTACTACTACAGTGCCAGGGACCAGCCTGTGTCGTGAAACAAAGTCTTTGAATACTCAGTCAGCCGCCATAGGACTTGGCTCGTATGAAACCCTTAAAGTGTCTTGTTGAATGTGCAGTTTGAAAGCGCACCACATACCCGCACCTGCTGGTTCCCTACCAGGTAGTGATTCAACGCACATACATACATCACCATGAGGTGAGCAGGATTTTTTTTTTCCTTTACTACGTCATCCAAACACCTCGAACAACAGAACCACCCTCTCCGTATGGTGACGTACATTTGTCTTGCGCAGGTTAGTGCTGCGAAGACGTCCTCTGCCTCTGAGACCCGAGCACCCAACGTAATATTCTGGAGTGGCCGGCTAGTACACCAGCAGGTAACGTATGACTAGAGCTGTTGCAATCGGATAAGTTTACCCCGAACTCAGCCTAGCTACAGTTACAATTAGCTGCATCCTTTTTTCAGCCTTTGGCAACGCTCGAGGCGGGCGCAGATGCAGATATCCCAGTGAGTAAACAGTTATGCATCGAACACTCACACTTCGACGAAGCTACGCTTTGGAAGGATTCGGTCGGTGCGTCTTATCCGCTCCTTAATCGAAACGAGTTCTTGTTGCTGAAGTTCTACGGACCTAGTTGTCCCTCCAGCTCATCCAAACCTGAGCCGGGAAGGTATCAAAATTTTACAATATATTTCGACTTCCACATGGCGAGAGATCCTTCAGAGTCAGCATTAATGTTACTTGTAATGTGCGGGGGTGGCGATCCAAGACAATTCAACGATAACTTGGGCACTTTACAAATAAGCGATCCGATGAGTGGATTTGATTGACGATGTGACAAGGTCAACATTGGTGAGATCATGCTGCTATGTGGTAAGTACTTCCGAAAGTTACAATCAACTAGGCTACAGGTACTACTAAAGCCAGCTTGGAGAGTAAGCGGCACGCTGATACCAAGCAACTGTGTGATTGCAAGTGCTGGATCCAAAAATTCGAGCACAAAAAACTTGGAAGGGTTACAGTGTACCGTAGAGAACAAAAAAGAGACGCTTCAAGGAGCATGAAAACCAGAAGATGGGACTCCAGTTGCACTCAGTGGCAGTGTTTTGTAGATGGCGATTAGATAATCTGCATGCTTGATAAAAAAGTAAAATTGATGCTAGGAGAACTCATCGATCGCTCATCTTTGCTTTCTTCACTTTCTAGACATGCCACCTTCAGCATCGAAACAAAAGCGTCTTGCAGAAAAGGCCGCAAAACAAGCAGCAAAGCAACATAGCGAAACCGCTACGCCTACGGGATCGGTTACTGGTAGTGCTGCCAACACTCCACTCACCAGCGTCTCCGCTGCAAACAGTACCGATGACCTGACTTCTATGGCGAAACTCCAAATCGCGACAGAAAGGTGCGTTTACGTTTGACATGGCTATGAAATCTTGATTGAATGCGATGTAGGAGTGCCGCCGGTGTGCTTGTCTCTGATCCAAAAGGTCGGGATATCAAAATCGATTCTTACACGCTCTCCTTCCATGGCCGCTTGCTCGTCGAGGGTGCCGAGATATCTCTTAATTATGGGCAGCGGTATGGTCTGCTGGGCGAGAATGGATCTGGAAAGGTGCGATTGGCCATCACTGTCGCGTGGTGATTGTTTACAACATTACAGTCAACTTTCCTTCAATCAATGGCGGAGCGCGATATTGAGATCCCTCCTCACATTGACATTTACCTTGTAAGAGGAGAAGCTGAACCATCCGATGTGAACGCAGTCGATTTCATCATAGCATCCGCAAAAGAAAAGGTTGCCAAGCTCGAAAAGCGGATCGAAGATTTGTCCGTCGCTGACGACGTGGACGAGGCAGCCCTTGACGCCGCGTATGAAGAACTCGAAGAAATGGATCCGAGCACGTTTGAAGTAAAGGCGGGAAGCATTCTCCACGGTCTAGGCTTCAGTCAAGCAATGATGCAGAAACCGACCAAGGACATGAGCGGTGGTTGGCGAATGAGGGTGGCCCTCGCTCGAGCTCTGTTCCTGAAACCGCATCTTCTGTTACTTGACGAACCAACGAACCACCTCGACCTGGGTGCCGTTGTCTGGTTGGAGGCCTACCTGTCTACATATAACCATATCCTCGTTATAACGTCCCATTCCCAAGATTTCATGGATTCCGTATGCACGAATATCATGGACCTGACGATGAAGAAAAAGCTTGTGTACTATACGGGTAATTATACGACCTACGTTCGTACCAAGAAAGAGAACGAGGTGAACCAGATGAAGGCATACCACAAACAACAAGAGGAAATCGCTCACATCAAAAAGTAATGTGACACTCCTTGACGGAGATGACATGCTAACAGATTTCGATTAGGTTCATTGCATCAGCCGGTACATACGCCAACCTTGTGAAACAAGCCAAATCGAAACAAAAGATTATCGACAAAATGGAAGCCGCAGGTCTTATAGAGAAGGTTGAAACCCCACGGCCCTTGCGCTTCCACTTTGAAGATATTCGCAAGCTCCCACCGCCGATCATCGCCTTCAATGACGTTGCTTTCTCGTACTCGGGAAACCGTCAAAATTACTTATATGAGCATTTATCATTCGGTATTGAGTAAGTAGCGGCCTGCAATGAGCATGGAGATCGTCGCCCAATTTACGCCGTGATCTATAGCATGGATTCTCGTATTGCCATCCTTGGTGCAAATGGTGCGGGAAAGTCTACCCTCCTTAACCTTATTACTAGCGCACTCCAGCCGTGCGAGGGAACGGTTTCCAAACACGCTGCCTTGAAGTTGGCGAAATACTCGCAACACTCTGCCGATCAACTTCCATACGACAAATCGCCAATCGAGTACTTCCAAAGTTACTTCGCTGATAAATATCCTGAGAAGGACGCTCAGGTGAATTTAACCTACCCCCTAACTACAAACTTGTCTCACGCCGTCTCCCCGATACAGGCATGGCGGCAGCAGCTCGGCAGATTTGGTCTTTCCGGCGCACATCAAATTTCTCCTATCAGACAGCTGTCAGACGGTCTGCGGAATCGGTGAGAACATTGATCTCGGAATGTAACCGAATTGGGGCTAATGCATTAAACCAGTGTTGTGTTCGCGCAGCTAGCTATGGAACATCCACACATCCTTCTGCTGGGTACGTGGCATCATTACATCGGCAGACCAATGAGTGATGCAAACACCTGTCGTATAGACGAACCCACCAACCATTTGGATATGGGTTCCATTGATGCCCTGGCTCTCGCCATCAAAGAGTTCGAAGGTGGCGTCGTGATCGTTTCCCATGATTTCCGTGCGTATCACGTGGTCTTATCGCTTCTCCTTTACTCTGGCTAACATGTTCATTTCATGTCCAGGTCTCATTTCGCAGGTCGCCGAAGATCTCTGGGAAGTCAAGGACAAAACTGTCCGCAACCTCACAAAGGACGATATCACTATCGTCGACTACAAGAAGAATCTCGTTCAACAGAGTACGTCTTCTGCGACGATTCCCACGCGTGGATACTTGACATTCGTCTATAGGTCAAGCAGCGCTGGAGAAAGCGAAGCTTATCAGCAAGAATGCAGCCAAGGGCAAGACCTAATTAAGATTCACTCCTCCACCTCCAGCAACCCTACCCAGCCCGCCTGTCTACCTTGCTCTCCGCACCACGGCCCTTGCCTATGATCCAATTTTATACACGTTCATTGCGTGCATACGTACATTCTCAACTTCCATGTAGCGCCAAATCTCTTCTACGAAATAACACGACCACTTCCTCCTAGAACCGTGAAATTGTGACGTTGTGTTTGTGTTCCGCAACCGCTGCATGGATCGACCAGAGATTCAGAAGCGATCTCCCTGCACCTTTTCGCCCCAAAGCACACAGATACAGGGGTGGGTTCTCCGTCGGAGGTCCTGATGGCGCACGGGGACGACTTAAATGGAGAGACAACGCGCTCACCATGAGGCCGGCTTACACCAAGTGATAAACCTAACTCAGTTACAGTGTCCCGGTTCAGGATGACTGCATTCCGACTGGGCGACTGGACGAGTGGCATTGACGCTAGGGTATACATTATCCATAAAAGCGGGCCGCATCTCATCTCACCTAGATGCTTCCCATCATCAACTCGGAAATGGGAACGGTGCTACAGCACCAAGGCCAGACGGGCTAGGCTTGGCTTCATGTTGAACCAAAAAAAAAACCACAGTCGCAGGACCGGGGTTGACTGGTCTGCCGACCGACCGACCGTGCCCGTGGGTGATCATGATCATGATCATGATGCACAACGACGGCGGCAGCGGGACGTCGGCTTCCATATTGGTGACGACCCGGATGCTACTCGGTCTAGCTGGGCCACAGCGTCCATTTGATCGTATGTGAATGACTTGGGGAGCCTGCGATGCGAAAACCTCGAACGCTCAGGTTATGGGCCCAGGTTGCTGCGTTCACCAGCGACTGTCACCAATACCGTGACTGTACGTGATGCGGCCGGTCGTATCCCCCGCCGTCTCGCCGGACGGGAAAAAAAAAAAAGAGTGGACGGCCTACTGGCAGTCAATCAATCACTCAGGGAGTGTCGAGCGGTACGAACAATACCCATCGAACGCTTGCCAAAACCGCGTGTGTCATCGCACTGTCGTTCAAAAGCAAAGTAAATGACGTTTAGTGCTGACGCACGACTCCCGATCAAAGGTAGGCTCCACAGTGGCACGGAACCACGAGGCTTCAGCCCTGTGAGTTTAAACGTAGGGGGCTCGGAGCCTGAAGACGTGATGTGCTGGCACGATCACCGCCATCATGCACCGAAACTTTGTCTTACGACTCGTAAAGGGGGGAGGGGGGGGGGACATTTGTGTCAACCACCAATTCAGTTTTCTCGAAAAAGGTCGCTCACGTAAAAAAAAAGAAAAGCAGCCAGGTACACACACCGTGCTAATGGTAACTCGGTGTCGGGATGACGAACCTCCTGCACGAGGCAGGCAAAGAGTGTGTGTGCTTCGCACAAGTCTACCGTCATCGGTGTCCCGTCCCAAAACGGTTGTTCGTCGTCGACAGACGTGGGACTGGCATCATTCCAACCAAGTTCCCCCTCCCTTTCGCTCACGTCCAGATGGTACCGCGTCTAACGCCACGGTACCTTGCCATATCATACTCTTACTCGGCTGCATTCCTTACCTTGCGTTTTTTTGGGTTTCACAGCCTTCCACCCTCAGAATGTTATGACGACAAATGATGATGAGAGAAACGCAAGCGAACAATACCACGTTCGGCAAATGGAAAAAAAAAAAAAGAACAGGCGAGTGGAACAAGCGTGATGCGTACGCCCATACGCATAACGGCGCCGGCAGGTGTCGTAACCTATTGCACAACATGTACACAGGCGACGGGAACTTTTTCGTGCTGGATGGCCCCGCACACTGGTAACACGTAAGAACGTCCATGTCGGTTATCGTTGGGAGAATAGATCCCTCACACGGGAGGAACTTGGTGTGAACTATAGGGAGAAGATGGGGGTGGCGATTGTAGCTGGTGCTGTGCTGGGATCGGATGTTCTTGGTATCCGCTGGGCAACGGAAGGGGGTCCTGGGGAAGGTTAACAGGATATGAGCTGTAATTGGGCTGCGGGGGGTGAGGGGCATCGATGGTGGGTGGAGTGGGAGAGAAGCCAGCGTAGCTGGCGTGCTGCTGTGGAGCAGCAGGGGGAGGATTGTAGCATGGCTGGTTCTGGCCCGGCTGCATAGTGGGGAGACCTTGAGGAGGGGGTTGGTTTGGATAAGCATTGTATGGCTGGGGAGGGAAGGCCTGAGGGGGTACTTGCTGCGGATAAGCGCCGTACGGCGGGGCAGCAGGCGCCTGGGGAGGGACTTGCTGAGGATACGGGCTGTATGGCTGAGCAAGGGGAACACTGGTGGGATATGCCCCGTAACTCTGGTATTGTGCAGTAGGCGCTGCATTGAACTGAGGTTGAACCATTGGAGCAGGGTTGACGGCACCGAGGGTACCGCTAACGGCTTCCTTGACGGAAGCGGTCCAAACACCTCTGCCACGG
>JBBPLC010000333.1:0-28311 GCA_038089535.1 Hemileccinum rubropunctum | reverse complement strand
ACTTTGATGCCACGCTCGACCCTGGGATGCGCCTCGCCCGTGTGGTCTACGGTGGTATGTCTCTCACTTGACTCGTTCCGCCCAATTAACGCCCTTTAGATCCCTGTACCGACAATGCCGGTGGCGTGAAAACAACGTGCCGCCATTCAACATGCTGATCCTCACGCGTTGCTCGAGAAGAAACATATTCTTGTGAAGGTTGTGCATGATCTGCTTGTGCGTAGCATGAGCGATCCTGGAAAAGCACAGAGCATACTTGGTAGGATTCTGCGATAATACATAACTCAATACCAATGCACCGATGCCTGCAGCATCGTCGTTTCCCGTGGCCCACAGCCTCTCCGGTTCTGAATCTCGATCTTGACGAGATCTGCTTCTCAACCATGTTCATCCGACAACATTTGCAACCGACAACAAGACCCGGCTGAATGGCGGCAGTGGTATACCACATCGAGACTAAAAGGGTATTTATTAAATACGGCGGTTAAATCATCGGAACCGACTCACTGGCACCTAGAAGAACAGCCTGAGCGCTCGCGATGTCTTCCGAGTCGGCATGGTTTCAAGAGTCAAGAGCTTGAACCAATGACTTGGTGGTAGTGGGGAGCCCCCGGGTGACGACATTCCAGGGTCCGGTGATTCGGGTGACTTTATTATAAATATTATTGAGCTCGGAGACGACAAGTCATACTCAATTTGGCGATGAAAGGAAATGGAAAAAATATATAACACGTGCTATAGCTAGCCTGAGGCGCCGATTCCGGCTTGAAACGCTCTGATCTCCCTCACCACTACCATGGCCAGACAACTTATCATTAGCTCCAATGATGAAGGCGCCGGTGAACCCCCTGCGGATAGACCTACGAAGTCTAAGAAGGTTGACAAAAAGGACAATAGAAAGAAGCACAGGAATGGCGGTAAAGAACCCAAAGAAAAAAAGTAAGTCATTCCAAGTCACTTACTACATTATCGCTCCTGCTAGTGCAGATACTCATATGATATAGGTCAAAGGAGATTGATCCAGAGTTCATGTCTGCAGCCCGTGCAATTGCACGCTGCATAGATCTTTGGTGTGATATTGAGAAGGTAATCCAGGTCGCAAAAATGGTGGAGCAAGATGAGGCCAGCAGGAATGGCGAGTTGGAGGAAGATGAAGCTAGCAGGAAATTTCGTGCGGATCGACTAAAGAAATAGTAAGGTCCTTTAACTCATGTGCCGACAATGTTCAACAGTGTTTAGCGACAATGCAACCCGTGAACATTGTCTTCTCAGCTATAGCAAGGTCCTCCAAGCCGCGCCTGGTCTGAAGGCATTCATCGATGATCCCAAACGTAACTCCGAATTGACGGAAATTATATCAAGGGTAAGTTTTCTCAGTTTTTATACGCATGTATGCTGGTGTATGTGTTGAACTGACGCATTTCCTAGATGACTGATATCATCCATAGCACTCGATCTGTTGACTCTGCCAGCTTGAGGAAGCATATCGGACAGTATCTACCACCTCATCCTCACAAGGCTGGCCTGGATCCTCCTGTTATCAATGGAAATAGTAAAGCAGAAATGGGTTTGAAGCACCCTGTCCTTGCTCGTTTCCTATGCCCTGCGCAGGCACTCGCACAGTATGATGAGGACCCGATCAAGTGAGTTGCTCAGTTGCATTGCCCCGTAATTTGCAAATATATTTACAAGCACATCAGAACACGCAAGTTTCTCGAGTGTGGTAATATTTCTATGAATGCGGAAAACTTTCCCGCTTTTTTCTGGAGTGGCGATCCTTATCCCGGTGATGATTGGAATGAGAACAACATGAATGAAGGTCTCTTTCGAAGCTATGTCCTTATTCGAGTAAGTTTGAGCCATCATTTCTAATGTATCACTTGTGGTAAGAGCTCGGACTAGGTTGCGCGTCACATCTTTATAGGACCAACATCCGCTCTTGGTGATGAGGGCAAGAAGGGTTCTAAATCATGCAATGCGATCTTACATGACATGACAACCGTGGAACCAGAACATATAGCATATGTGTGCCTGCAGGTAAGTAACTCTCGCCATTCCAGATCATTTCAGATCATCCCGGTCTAACTTGGTCATTTTCTAGGCACGCTTCGGAATATCATCCTTATCCACTTGGAATGAGAACGATGGGGAATTCAGCTACCGAGCAGCATACCGCAATGTTATCTCCTATATTCGAGAAGCCGATGATGCAGATTGGAGGGATAATCTCCTGAGGTGGTGGAATTTGTGAGTTGAATTCTCATTTTTGACTTTTTCTAACTTGTTTGGATATGCAGGCAGTTGTTCGGGAATGAGAAGGGACGTGGATACAATGCGGAGGTGAAGAAGGAACCCAATGCTGTTGGATCCTCCGAGTTTCGTCCCATGACGATGATGGAGAAAATGCGGGCGCAGATGAAAGAGCGCTTGGCTGCAAAGGCTACTACTGTCTGGGAGTCCTCAGTTTCTGTAGCAGGGTCTCCCATTGGGTCCCAGCAGGTCCCGTCTCCTTCAACTTCATTGTATTCTCTTGTCCGGACTCCAACTTCGACACCATCCCCAGCTCCTCGTGTACGCTATCATGATGAACACACCCCTTCTCAAGCTCCGAGTCCTTCTGTTCATCGTCATCATCATGTTGAACGTGGACCTTTACCTGCTCCTGCTGCTCGTTATGCTCACCGCTGGCATGATGAACCCACAATCTCACCGGCTCCCACTTATCGCACTGTTCATCCCGAAGATGAACGAGCGCCTTCTCTGGCTCTGGCTCCTGCTGTTCGTTGTCTTCATCAAGCTAAATGCAAATCCTTACTAGCTCCTGCAGCTTGTCATGTCCGCTGTGAAGATGAACGCATTCCTTTGCCAGCTCCCGCCACCGCAGCTTATTGCGCTCCGAGTGGTCATCGAACTGGACACGAATCTTTACCAGCTCTCACTGTTCGTTGTGCTTTTCTTGAAGATGACCTCTCTGGCCATTCCGTTCTTCGAGAGGATGAACGCATAACCTCGCCGGTCCCTGTTAATAAATCCACCTCGACGAAGGAAGCTGCGCCACAGCTTAAATCCTCCAACAACGCTCATATTCACAATCCTGCCAGTTCACTCGCCGACCCCGAGCTTGATGAGCCATTGACACCAATCCTGGTCAAGAAAGGACTTGGAGGTAAGACCCAGAGGGCAAAGGCAAGGGTTAAGAAACGCGCTGCGGATGAACACGAGGAGAATAGTGAGGCTTTCGGGAGTCTCAGTAATACCAGGGGAACATCAAAACGTAGACGCAGTTGAGCTATATCAGGTTCGAGCTGAAACATCCATTTCATTGACACTCACTTGGCATATTCAAAAGTTACAGGACTCTGTCGCTCCATTGGGCGCAAGCATTTTCCCTGTCAGTTGTTGGTCTTGTTCTGCGTTGGCTATCATTGCTGATCACTTTTCATTCCCCCAACATTGTATTCCCTTCAATTGCGTGGTATTACCAGATATCCCAACAACAGCTCGTGTATCATCTACCTGCACCCGTGTTCAAATACTCCGCAATATATTGCCATGCATGCACATATATACCCATACTCGATCATTTGAATTCCATTGATCATGGTTGGTAAAATATGACTATTGTATGACCATACTTATGTGTATATTGGTATATTTGAGTTCCACAAATTTCGTGATTCCGGCGCCTACCATCGCATTGCGAGAAGCTTTGCATGGATCTTCAATAGAGAACATTCGGACTGGAGCTTAGCGGCGGTTAGCCTGAGGATGTAGCAGGGTGGCACCTTTACCACTGGCGCAATTAGGTGTGTGGTCCTGGCTAGTCCTCAGGCTGGACGGCGAACTTCATCACCACCTGAATCCCGCAGATCATCTTAATCTCCGTGGTGTATTGCTGGTAGGCGACTTATACTAAGACCGCTTTGGACTGCTAAGCGAGGGTCTATAACCGACAGGGTTTTTTTTTCAGATCTGAGGGTTTGGAACTACCGGCGGTTGCAAGGGAAAAAATGCACTTTACACATGTCCCGGTCCCGTTGGGTCCGACAACCTGAGACTTTTGAATAATATATAAAATGCAGGTGAGTGGAGATCTTTTGTCTCCTTCCCTCGACTTTGCTTACTCCGTCTAGCTAGTTACTAGCAAATCCAACCAAGTCATTGTCATCATCTTCATAATGGCAGCCCGTCCCTATCCCGATGACCGTGAAGAGCATGGTATCCAGCTCAGTTTCGTACAGTTCGTTTCTAGATCACAGGTCCTCTACGCAGAGATGCAACAGAATGATCTTACTGCTAGAGAGGAGGCGGATGCTGCAAAAGCGTTCTTCAAATTTGTCCTCGCAGGACGGACTTCTGTTGACAACCGAGCCCGCCATATTACGGTCAACGCATGTCAAGATGTCCCCGAACCCGTTGCATATCATATCACCAGGGACTATGATTCGTTGATCGGAATGAGCAATGACCTACCCTACTCGGTGCACCTCGCTCTCACTCCCGTTCCCCCGTTTAGAGATACCCTAACGCAACCAAACCATATCAAGGGGAGAGCATACATCGGGGTAAGTGAAATATCTATTGACTGGATTATATCATGCATGTTTTTGACGTTCCCCAATTATGTAGGGTGCGGCCCGCCTTGCCGCACTACATACTATTCCCAACTTTGCATTTGCAAAGGTGGCGACTAGATCTATTGTCAGAGTTTTTCTGCCACACATGTATGGCAGGGAATCCAAGCTCGTCCCCTCTCAAGACCTCGCTGTGATCTACGACTCCTGCCTTCGACCTCTTGTTGTGGACATGTTGTCGAACATGGCGACACATTGGCCAGTTACTTATCGGTCTGCTGTGCTTCTGTACAAAGACAGACACGGCGGGATTCATCCTGGATCTCTAGATGTCCCCGCCCACAGGCTTGAAGAATTCGGGCAACGTTACTTAGAGATGTTGGGTCAAATCAAACCAGAGTTTAGGGATGCTTACTTTGTTCACGAGTTGCGTGGATGGAAAGGAGCCACAGTGCATGACCCGGATAACGTTCCAGACAAAGTGGGAGCACTAGATGAGCTAACTCGCATTCTCGACATGGGTCGCGTCGTGCAAGAGGACTGGCAAGTAGATGTCGCCCTGGAACTTGGCTTGCCAGGTCATGTTGTCTCCTGGAAAACCTCTGGCCATAAGGCATTGCTACGCCATTGTCTCCCTAGCTTGGGCGGTGAAGTTCACGATCTCATGAACAGAAGCAGTTTTCTCCTCGACGAAACGATGCATCTCAAGGATCTCTCGGGATTCCGCTGCTCGCCAGGTGTCAAAGGGAAGAGGGACCACGTCACATACATCCAGGCTTATCTCACGGAAAAGACCATGTCATACCAACAACATAAAGGTCTTTTCAACGATATCAATGCCAAGGCCCTCCTCACCACGCCGTCTCTGAGTCAGCTTACCAAAAATATGGAGACTATGAGCGATATAATGGGTCAATGCATGAATGAAGAAGGAGCTCAAGATGGTGAACCTCGGGCTCAAGAGGGCTGTGCTCGCATTGAGATCCGTGTCCGGCTCTGCGACGCGCTCAATGTACTGGAAGACTTTCCGATGCATACTCTGCGGAGATGTCTGCTAGCGATTCCTTCGCAACATTGGTGGTGTGTTCTCATGGTGTTCACTATTGATTATTCAAGTCTGACATGATTTCAAGGTATTTTAAGTGGTATCGCCTGGCTGCTATGTTTGCCGTCATGAAGAATCTTTCTGAGAGTTCACCTCGGGACAGGAGGTCAGAATGCGCTCTTGTTCTAGGAGCGATCATCATCTGGCTTCTTAATGGCCTCTTCCATTGTCCACAACCTCAATTTCTGGAGCTCGCTCGGTCCGCATGCCAGGAGGTCCCACAGAACTACTCTACATACAACGAGAACATATCGGAACCGGAAGATCGAACTCCCTTGATGTACGACGCTGGTCTCTATTTCGTCTGCGATATCGTGGTTGATCAGAGTGGAACATATCGTCTGCCTTACCACAAGTCTTTCTCCGAAGATGCTATCATAGCCGCATTCAAGATTCCTCTCAGTCAGCTCCGGGAGGCCATGGGGGCTACTGGCCTTAGCCAACGTAAGGCAAGGTCTAATCCAGAACGCAGCAACAACCGCACCCAAAACAGAACGCTTCGTGTGGATGACATCAGAGGCGATGATCGCCCTCTTCCTCAAATCGATGGTGATAGACTCAACAACATTCGTGTACGACCTGTGCAGCGCATGAGGGGCGAAGATGTGGAGCATTTTATGGAGTTTGGAGGGGGGAACCGACATGAGGTTATTGCAGATCGCCAACAAAATGATGCGGAAGATCTTTCAGTCCGGGTTCAAAAGTTGCTCGAGCAATTTTTCTTCGACATCCTTCAACAAACACCAAATCACAAGGCTGCGCATGAGGGCTCCTGGACCAACATTCCAAAGGAGCTGCGGTCCGACGAAGCCACAGAAATGTTGTACCAAACGCTGGATCTTCCTTTCACTGCGGCTCAGTATACTTTCTGCAGCGACAAGATTTGGATGACGCACTTCAACAGAATGTTCCCTGCACAGCGCCCCGCCACAATCGGTCAAAATTTCAAACAATCGACCTACTATGCTCAATGGCTGACACTTCTGGATCTTCTTGATGCGCAGTCACTCTCCAGGGTGAGGAGTATCATCAAAACCAAATTCGATACATTACTATGGATTCCCTATACCCAGTCTGACAGAATGTGGACTACTCGGTCAAATCCCGGCATGGATTGGGTGACACTGCCTGAAGGTGAAGTTCGGCGCGGTCCACAAATTGCTCTTAATCCGAGAGCACGGCATCCAAGGTATGGTCGTCCTAGCCTTCGCCGTGCTCCTGAGGCGCGAGAGAGAGAAGAGGACATACCGGAAGAAGAAGAAGAAGAGCCAATCCGAGAGCAACCAGATCAGCGAGGGGCAGCGGCTAACAATGGGGAGAATGTACCAGGAGAGGACGACGCATGAGTGCAGTCTTGCCATCCGAGACAGAGAGTGGGTATGGTAGGGTATGAGTGGGTTGCGTCATTGGTACACTTTCCTTTGTTCTCAGCGTGTCAATGGTCAATCGATGAGTCTTGGCTGTGCTACCGTAATTTGTCTTATGGTGACCAATCTGTCTAAAACTTGAAGCTTGAAGAGGCAGGCACAAGCAGCAGGGAGCCATCGATATTCCCATGGCACGATGCCTCCAACTTCCTTCGTTCCTATGCCAACATATCCCTTGTTCTATGTGGGAGTGATTCGGGAAAGTCATGATCAACTCTCGTTAAACAGATGAAAATCATCCATCAGAATGGTTTCAACGATGAAGCTACTGACTCATACACCCTCGATAGCGCACAAGCTATTGTCCTTGAAATGTGCAAGATCGGTCTCGACTGTGTAGATCTGAATAACTGTATGTTCCAGCTCTATTTTCCTCTGATGCCCTCACCCCCATCACACCAGGTCAAAGCAGACCATCATTAACCACCAAATTAATCCTTCACCCAATTTCGTCTTCTCTTCCGAAATCGCTGAGACCACCCACCAATCGTGGAACACATTTCTAAATTTCACCTCATGAGCGGCGTCATATAGTCAGTGCCTTCATTCCATTCTGATCATCTCCTTTTCACACCCGCACCTCGGTTTATTCAACCAATGTTCGACGTATAGGTTCTCCCCACCTACTCGCCTAGATGCCAACTCCAACCACTTCAGAACTTGATCAGTTAACTTGATCAGTTAAACTCATGTTCGCATCCAACTTCTTACTCCCTAAAGTAATATATAACCTGAAGAAATGCAGAATTTTAGGTGGTGTACGCAAAAAGAAAACTCTTTGAGACCAGGTGTGCAGCTCTCCGTCCCGGACGCGCGATTGCTGTTAATAAATGTGGCAACTAATTGATTCAGTGGCTCGGCAAAATTAAATGCTCGCTTACTACCAGCCTCATGTTCTTAGTAAGAACCCGCCGATGGGCTTAATTTCTTTGGTTCAAGTTTTCAGCTTTCCGCTGCATCTATTCAACCACTCAACGTCAACGTCGAATTTTTCGCCTCATTACAATGCCTAGCTCAGCTCTCAGCACCATTGTCTTAGTTTTGAGCAACCATGGCGACCTCCCATGGATCTCAGAGACTTGGCAATCAGTCACACGCATTCACGGTGTTCCTTGGGAGTACAGCGCTGATATGCCTGATCATAGTGCTGCACCTAACCACCGTCAATGGAACGTGCGTACGGCAAAAATGGTCGCAACGTTTGCCGGAAATCTATGGGCACAGGACGAGGCTGATCAAGATCGATTCATGTCAGCTCGGACTGCTGACAATGACTCTGAAGGCCGCATTGCCTGGCATCAATTCATCAAGGACACAAAATTGTCATCGGTAATCAACAAAGTTATCGACCAATGTCTGACCGAGAACGAGCGCAACCCCTACCAAGTCATGCGCCAGCATGGCCAACGGTCGGTAGGTACTATTAAGGCGTTGTTGTGATGAATCAACACTAAGATGCAATATAGCTTCCTACGCTCGAAGAAGCACAGGTCATGGATGCTCGCATGGACGTGGCAACCCAACTGTTGGGTGATGATGCATTCGTTGATGACGGGAGGGCTCTCAAGAAGCCCGTCACAAAGTTCATCACAGGGCTCATCACTCTTTCATGGAATCGATTCCGCAAAGCAGTGAATACCGAAGTACCGAAGATGGAGAACCTTGTGACGGCAATCAAGACGGAATTCACAAGTAAGTATATCTTTTTCTGTGTAGCTTAGACTTGATTTCATTGACATTTTGCGCAGGGATAAGCACTGAGGGCTATAAACCCAAGTACACGGAGCTTCTAGAGTTACTGAAGCAAATCCGCGCCGCAACAACGTTGCTAATTAAGTATACCGACCCAAAAACGATATCGGAACTTGAGGAGTTCAGGAATCAACTAGAGGGGTTACTAGCAGCGGTCCGAAAGGATACATCGAGCGAAGCAGCAAAAAGTAATACCTCATTTCATAGATCACATGCTGACTATCTCATTGACGTTTACTTGATAGAATTGCCAAAATCAGTGCTTGAGGCGCTGTCGCAGCTTGCGAGCATTGCAGATATCAATGCGATAACAGGCATCATTCATGCATCGCTCGAAAACATTAATGTGAACCCTGATGAAAAGGTTGATCTCACCAGCGATGACAAGATTGACATCTCGGACTGGAGCGAGGGCATCGAGGAGCTCAAAAAACTCACGATTGATGACCTCTGGCAGTGGCTAGGCCTACCAGAGAAGCGCCTACCATTTTTCCAGGAATGGAATGACCCTGACATGCTGCTTGATGCGTGGAGTGACGACGGACAAGCATGGTTGAACGACGCCACAAAAGGAAGACGATTGCTCAATCCACGATGGCATCAACTTGTAGGTATCTACAGGTCACTAGAGCGGGTGTTTGAAGGCAAACCGCTGCTATTGATGGACGGCGTGGGGTTGGGAAAAACTTTGCAGGCTGTTGGTGTGATCGCCTGTCTGGCATACTACAGAGAATGTTTCAAGATGAAGGGAACATTTCCCGGCCGTTTCAGTGAGTGCTCAGTTTGATTTCTAACTGAATAATTGTTGATTGACGATAAACCAATCCCAGATGGGCGCCGCATGAACACCCCCGATGGCAACTTCCCTGATGTCCCGCATATCATTGTGTGCCCTGTCAACCTGAGGGATCAATGGGAGCACGAGGTGAAACGATTCTTGAAACGAGCTTCATTTGATCTATTTCCCTACACTGGACGATGTGAGAGACGTGAAAACTGGTGGACTGAGCTTTTTGATAAGAGCCTCCATTCCAATTCTCAACGCATTATATTCGCGACATACACAGTGAGTTGACTCAATTTTATCCCAAGATATAAATCCATTAAATGTGCATTGGGTCTAGGCTATACAGGCCGATGCTACTCGATGCTTCCGCCCTGGGGTGAAAGATAAAGTGGGCAGAGCCGAGAAGTCAGGGCACTACGAAAGGCACTCCCAGCTGACCGTCTATGGCAGGGAGTTTGGAATGATGGTGATGGATGAGGCACATACTGGACGCAAGTATAATCTTGCGCACGTTGCGTGTCGCGAGCTACGATTAAGATCAAGGGCGTTGATGGCACTGACTGCCACCCCGGTGACCACAAAACCTCAGGTAAATGTTGCAAGTTCCCTCATTAGTCTGACTGACTCGTTCCAAATTCCGCCTATAGGATTTATGGATCATGGGCGACCTATTGGGCATCCAGGGGTTCCATGACCATGAAGAGCTGGTAAAGCTCACTCGTGAAGTCAATGCTGCCAATCGACGTGACACGAAATCCCTTCGAGATGCTGGGACTGAAGGATCCATGCTGCGTGGCATGCTCGTTGGTAAGGTCAATCCCAGTACCCCGGATCTTGAATTTCCTACCGTCATGCGCAAATGGATGGTCATTATGCGCGAACGTTTTGCGCCACACATCATCCGACGAACAATCGACTCCCTTGACTACCAGGGCCGTAAATTGTTTGGGATGCGACCCTATCTTGATCACTGCCTCAAACTCAAAATGTATGAATGGGAGATGAACTACCTCCGCAGTTTTGCAAAGGAGATTGTCAAGGACAACCCAATGGCAACTGCACCTGACACGCGCAAAGTAAGTAAATTCATTCCTTCGTGCCATGTCCCCATCCTGGATGGCAAGCCTTGTGCCTGGAGCAAAGTGGAGTTACGTTATGTCGACCATATGACTCGGAGCATGCTTGCCGTCCACAGAGGACATGGTACAACCTGAGGTTTCATATTCTGGCTGACGTTTGGCATATGTAGCATTTCTACATTGAATTCCGGCGCTCAATGCTCCACCCACGCCTCAACCCCAAGTTCATCGATCATTGGAAGAAACCAGGATCCCTCGAACAGTGGCAGCAGAGCCCTGAGAAAACAGTGAAGTTAGACGTTCTTGCCCAGATTGTGAAACATCATCTCACGGCGGATGGCCCACAACCACTGACGATGAAGGATGACGGCCATACGCTTGAGCTGGACCCCACACATATGAGCGACCCCCATCAATATGCAGAATGCGATCGAATCGTCATCTATTCTGCATTCCCTTCCTCGAATCAGGCGATATTGGACGTGAGTCTCGATTTACGTACTCACCGGTAACTCACGCTTCAACGATTTACACTTTCAGATATTAAATCTCTATGGTACCAAGGCTGCAGAACTAAATGGTAGTATGTCGGCAAAGAAGCGGGTCGAAGCTCTCAATGCGTTTCGGACATCCACAAGAACAAGTGGTCCTCGAGTTCTCATATTATCAAATGTTGGCCAGGTTGGCCTCAATCTGGCATGCGCCAACACAATGATCATCGTAGTAAGTACGTTGCACTTCGTTTTACTATCACTGATCTTCAATGGCACTTATTTAGGATACAACATGGTCTGCTCTCGATGATGAGCAGCTACGAGGGCGAATATTCCGTTTTCCACAGCCCAAACAGGTTCACATCTACCGACTCATCGCATTAGGCACCCCAGACGTGTTTCTGAACAACATCTCGTTTGATAAAGGCCAGCTACATGCGGCATTCATTGGGACAGACCCAGAGTTTCGTAAGTGCATTAACAACTAGCTAATTGTCTGGCTAATTTGCTACGGAACCTCAGGAGAGATGTTTATTGATCAGGGAGACACTGACATCGAACTGCTCTCAGTGGCGAGCAATGAACGAACAACAACCAGCACGCGAGGCAAAGAAAGAGTCACTACTCAGAAAGACAAAAGCAAAGTTACCTCGTCATCATCGGAAACGTCAACATTGGCGGAAAAGCGCAAAGCGATGGGAAAAGCAAAGTTGAAGTTGAAGAAAACAGCTGAAAGCGAGGACAAGCCTGCTCCCATTCTGACGGCTGCTCCCGTTCCCAAACAACAACAGAAACATGAGGCTGGAGCCAGTTCCTCTCGATTGGGGTGGTCGCCTCAAGCTGGTGACAAACGTCGTCCTTGTACCACCACCACCATCTCCCCGCCCGCGAAAGATCGCAAGCGTAGTCGTAAGGAAAGTACAGTCAAGCTTTCTGGTACAGTTAATGTTGGGAACAAACGACAGATGAAGGCACAGCCCATCAATCTTGCAGATGCGTCGATGGAGTCCATGCAAGTATCCGACTCTGATTCCAATAACCCCGTCATCAAATCCTCCCCTTTTGTCACCTCTTCCACCACTCCTGCCATCGACTCTTGGCCCGGTGCTTCCCCAATGGCGGCAACGGTACCTGTCACACAAGCTGGGACCATTCCTGCTTCCTGGACCCCTGCTTGCGCTGAGATGGAGGACAGCCTACTTTATGCTCTCCAGGCTGAGGGTGGGCAGAACGACCCCGAGCAGGATGAGGCTACTGCTTTGGCAGCTTTGCATGTTTCTGATCATCCCAATGTTCTCTCTTCACCTTTTACCATGCCACCACAGTTGCCCAAGACACGCACTTACACCATGCCACATCGCACCCAAATGCATAATACTCTGCCTGATCAATGCAGCAGCAGTACTATTCTACAACCCCTAAGTACACTCCATAAGTTCAACTTGGGTGCTAATCGGGATGGCAGTGGAAGCAAGAGTCGGGGTGCTGGCAGAGGGGGCAGGAAATTATGACGTCCAATTTGTACAAATATTAGTATTGCAGTTTACACTTTGTAGTTATTCCAGAACCTACCAGAGTGTTTTAGACAAGTCCCGATAAGTTCCACAGAGTCCTAGGACATCCCAAATTTGATGGTAACCCACACAAAGTTGTTGCAAATGCACAAAAGCGAGGTGAAGTGTGTTATAGTCATCACTGTACTCTCTCATTTCACTTTACCTTCTCTCACATCCTAGAGATCCCTGAGCACTGTTTACCTATACTCTTTTTTCAAAGTTATGTGACTATGGGAAGATCACCTGACCAAAGGGCCTAGACCATGGCATCATGCCTTAAGGTTACAACTTCCACATGTTGTCTCCCATAAGTTGCTTCTTTTCTCTCAGAACACTAGCAAGTTTACCTGTTTTGTTGTGCCTTTGGCACAACTTATTTTTATTTCTTAGCATAGCATAACTTATTTCTTTTTCTTAGTACACATTAGCATCAGTTACTCATAATAATCTTTACTTTTTTATATAATAGAAAACTCTTGCTTGGGCTCTTCTAAAGGTAGTGAAAGAAAAGAAAAAGAATAATTGGTAATAACCTGTGGTATGGATTGTATATTAAACAGAAATAGATGTATTCCCAGTAGACTTAGAGAGAACAGATTCCAAACCAGAAAATCATAGAAGAAAAAAGCATATGCTCATAGGAATTAGGGGTTGCAATCTTCCTCTGAGTATACTTTTTTTCTCCCATAATTTTCTTGTTTGGAAAGTTATCTCTTCTAAGTCCAAGAATAAGCAAAATTAGCAAAGGTTGACTATATTATTAAAAGTAGCTTAGGGTTGGCTGAATAGCCAGAACACTCAAAAACAACTGAAAAAGTCAATTCCTCCACTATCCTCTAGACTGTGTCCCTTTTTATATATAGCAAATTCACCTATTCTGTTATGCCTTTGCCATAATATTATTTTTGAAATGTTACCTTACTAACCTTAGTTACATTACATGTTAGTCAAGCATAGTACTAACAGTATTCCATCACTGTACTCAGATTCAGATGCTAGGCTATGGCTGTGGCTATGGCTAGTTAATAGACAACAGTTTTGTATCAAAGAGCTAGTACTACTGCTACACCAGAATATTAGTTAAGCATCTAATAGCAACTCCACATGGTGCCCAGATTGAAAATGGGCTAGCTGTGGCTATATGCCTAGTCAACAGTAGTGAAATTAGTGAAATTTCTATGAGATAGCTTGATAGCCAAAACAACTGAAAAACACATTAGATGGGCTTACTTTCCCACACAGGGCCTATGACACTATTTCCTGTTGGAAATTGTTTGGGCTGTTGCAATAAGCGACAATGGCAATCATGAGGCAGTGCCAATTGCCTTAAAGAGAGATTTGGATAAGAATTCCTATATTGCAATTGTCATTGAGTCGGAGCTGCGGACTTTCAATGTCATTTTGACTAAGTGCAACAAGTTACAAGTGAAATCACAAGTCCAAATGGACATTGTTAACCAAGGGGATATAGGGCATCACATTAGAAATAATTTTGACTACTACAATGCTCTTTTTAGTTCACTAAATCAAATCAAAATATACCCTATAATAGAAATTAATAGGGAATATCTGGATTACATAAATTCTAGTGCTTCTCACAGTTGAATATGGGCTTGGAATAATCCCTAGTGATAGTATGGATGTGTTGGACCTTGATTGAAACAGTGGAATTCACAAAAATAGCCTGCTTCAAGTCTAGAAATTCTAGTACCTTATGTATTTGATAGAAAAGTGTATTTGATGATGGCTGTTACTAGGAAATGTGAAGTGTATGGACTCTGACATAATATATATATATCTTTGTTTGTATGACAAAACATTGGCAACTATCACTTGATTTTGGTAAGATTCCATCATCCACACCAAAAGCTCAGAAACTGTTCCAATGATGTTCCAATATTAGAATTGATATATCTTCTCAGGGTCTACTCTACATCACATAATTCCTAGGGCAGCAGGTAGCCAAGAGTCACTTCTTCACATGCCTCTACCATCTCTAAGTGGGATTCCCATGCTGTCAAGTGCTATTTCATCAACACTACAAAACTACCAAACATTGAAACAGTTTCTGAGGTTACTGTGTATATACTATACTGATTCTTCATGAACATTTTGTAGTGTTTCAGAAGGATCATGCAGTCATATCACAGGCCAATGGACCTGATTTTGATGGGTCCCTTATTACTGGATCTGAAGGCCTGCTCAAGGACATCCAAGTCATTGATGTAGATGAGTCAACAAAGAGGAGACAAGCTGAGTACACTCAAGACATTGATGTGCACTTCTCTGCTCCATATCTCAACTTGGACAACAAGAAGGTTTGGGATTATAATACTTGCAGGTATGTTACCTTTTCTTCACATTATTAACAAATTTTTATTGACCATCTATGTATTAGCAAACAACTCAAAAAATGTGTTGCTATCATGGATCAAACAATTACATTGTGGTATTACCAGCAAGCAGCCCATAAAAACACATCAGAAGTGGGCTACTGACAATGAGTTCATGTCTATGTTATTCATGGACACCAAATGCTACTGAGATGAAGAAGCTCATCAACATGACACCACCTTGTCCAATGCCAGCATCAGTAGGCAACATTTTCTTGATAGTCATCTTATGCCAGCAGGCACAATTGTTCAATTTTGTAATGCCTTTATTGAGTGGCTTGTTGCAACAGACCAGGTGAGTGATTTTACCAATGGCAATTAACTCACTGATGAATGACACTACAGCCTATTCATTGCATGGAGCATCCAATGTTCCAGAGGTTGCTTGATATTGTCTCATGTGCTCCCAACAGAATCAAGGTGCCCAGTCATACTATGGTACACAAGCTCATTATCAAGAAATTCAAGATCAATTTTCTCACACTCACAAGGAAACTATCAGTATGTACTCATACCTTTACACAATAATAAACTGATATACTACAATAGAGCCCAAGTGCTCAAGGATGAATCAACCTCACTTGTGATGCATGGCAAGCATTCAACTGTGATGGTTACTTTGCTGTCATTGCATCATGGATCAAAGAGAATGTACCCCACATGTGGATATGAGCCTTATCACATTTGTCTAGTTCAACAATGCACATAATGGGGTCTGTCTTGGGCAAGCACTGTATAAAACCATCAAATGCCTGGGTATAACTCACAGGCTGCATGATTTGTGTTATGCTTGGCCTAGGTAGGGACAAATGTAGACCTGGGGTGAAGATGAGAGAGGTTAGCCAAAGATTTTTCTTGCTGATGAAATGAGTGGTGTGTTAACTACTGGAGACTTCCTTAGGGTCTTTCTAAGGTGGTTGGAGATCAACCAAGGAGTATCCTTGTTGATGGAAGCAAGCAGCAAAGAGCTGCTACAGACAAAGGTAGAATAACAAGCATCCACTTGAAAGTAGGTCAAAGACTTAGAGAAGCAAAGGACAAGTGAAAAGATCAAGAATGCTATACCAGGTAGGTCTAGCTTAGGAAATACATGATGTTGATACCAGCCTATATATATTCAGGGTATCTGCCCATAGATCAAGCTAGTGACAGCAGTAAGTCTGAGGAATCTAAATAGGGTAAGTGGATAGCATGAGAGGAAAGCTATCAGAAGAAAGGAATGAGGCTGTCTAATAAGAGATAAAAACAAGTAAGCTGGATTACAAGCATAGGAAAGATGAAGGAAGACAAGAGCATGAGTTGGGAGACAAATGCAAACAAAGAATTGAGAAGAAAAGGTGAACTGTAACAATTTGCTAGTTATACCTGTTCACTTATGTCTTTTTACCATCAAATTAGATTGGATATGTCACAAGCAACAATGCAAGCAACAACAACATGATGACAGAGTTTGCCTACCTTCTGATATTCAAGAAAGGTAAGCTTGCATGCATCTACCATGGCTGCATGGCCCATGTTATCAATCTTGCAATGCAAACATTCCTTGTGACATACAGCACATCAAAACATTATAATCCCTTCTCACCTGATGTGTTATGCAAGAGCCACCATCCTGAAGGGCTCAAGAGATCAAGGCTAAGAGGGATGTTGGGACAGTGGACTTGAGGGACTCAGAAAGCTGAGGACACAAGAAAAGCATGATGTATTGCATAGATCAAGAGTGAAGAATACATGGTAATCAATGAGGTATATATAGCTTTTATGTGGGAAGACAGAGAACTATGGAATATGATGGAACACAGGAAATACTTGCCATCATGAGAGAGATGGCTGTGGAGAAGGCATTGTCCATGGGAAATAAAGTGGAAGTGAGGAGAAACAATAGGAATAGAAAGGAGTAAACATGAGAGTAAGTAGAAAACTGTAACATTATCCCCTTAGTACAATCAAACCTTCTGGTTCGAAGTTTTATCAGAAGTGTGATATATAGTGAAGAGGGTACCAAAAAGTGTCAGACACAGGGCAGGTAGGGAAAAAAAAAAGTAAAAGTTGGAGAGAAAAGGAGGATTGGCACCAATGGAGTCAGTCAAGGAAGAGATTATTATTTTTGAAAACAGTATCGTTCATTAATTCAATATCAGCAGAATTTGGACACCACCTTGAAGGTCCAGTAGAGAATTGAGCATCATGAGAGGTACCTGTTTGATCCTTGATATGTTGAATGAAGTATGGAGGGTGAATGTATTCACCATGCCAATTGACAGATATGGGAGTGAATGATGGTTAAGGGGCAGGTATAAGTGTGGATGAGGATAACAAGGAGGTGGGGAAGAAAGACATCTGGTGGAACCATAGTTGGGAGCAGTATTGCATTGGGGATAGGCTAGAAATGGGCAATGTACATCGAGGTTGTGTCCAGTACAGTGGCAGATATAGCAGGATTGGTTGTAATGAGAATGATTAGGGTGGAGGGGACCCCAGGGTCTGTTGGTACATTTAGCCATGTGAAACTGGGGAGACTCTAGGCTAGGGTGAGAATGAAGAAGGATTTGTTGGTGATGAAAGTAGGTGGTGATGATGAGGTTGTCAATTCCTGATGGTTAAGGGTGATTAGGAGGGCACATTTTTGTTCTTGGTGGATTTATTCCATCAAGGTGGGGATAAAACTACCAATTCCTGCAAGGTGAGAGACAAGGGTTTGGGCAAGCAGGATTTGAAGAGCTAGGCATGTGTTATTGTGGTGGGCTTTGATAAGGCTATCTAGGAGGGAGTCTGTTTTGATAAGGGGGTCCATGAGGAGTACAAGATGAGGGTTGTTGAGGAAAGATGGTATGACAATTAGATCTTCTTCACTGACTTCAGTTCCTTGATGATATACACTGCCTGGAAAATTGGGAGGAGGAGGAGATGGGGTTTGAGGAGTGAGGTCATGAGCTTGGATGGGTATGAGAGGAATGGCCATGGTGGGACGATTAGAATGAGTAGTGTTGGAATGTTTGCAGAAACACTCATGTTCCATACAATGTGAGATGGGAAGATTATTTTGTCAAAGGAAAAGTGCTTGGGCATGGATGAGATGGAGACAGTCCAATAGACGAGTGATAGTTGTTTCAAGAGAGATAGAGGAGTGCATGTGTTGTTTGAAAGGGGATTTAGGGAGGAGCCTCATGAAGAGATCACAATGTCCCAAATGCTTGCCTTTCAATGGAGAGAATGGAGTCATTTATAAGAGGAGAGGATAGAAGAAGCATGGCAGAGATTGATCTCAGGTTCCTAGATGTTTTTGGCAGAGGAATATCCTTTCCACAAGATTAGGTACTGATAGTTGCCAGAATGGTCTTTGTGTGTGAGAATAGAATCCATTTTATATTCTTCTTTGTTATGAGGTCAGGCAGAGGTTTGGAAAAGGAAGATCCATGTGCTTCTGTTTGTTTGGTAGGTGAGTAGGGATAGTACCTGTATGATTTCAAAGGGTTCTTGTCATTTTGGGGCTAGTTTCCTGGAAGGGTAGGAGATGCAGAGATTAGTGGCTCCAAGCCATACTTTATCATCTATTTTCCAAGGGGAGAAGCAAGTGGTTCTTCTCATGGCAATGCAGGCAGATTTTGTTATAGTTTGGAACCTATATGCTATGTTTTCACTTTTTCTCACTTTTCATACTTAATGATTTCCTTCCACTTTCAAAGTCACGTGACCAGCGCATGTGACCATGAGACCCTTTCACGTGACCTGAGGCCTAGCCCATGATGTCATCATGACATCATGCCTCATGTCTTTCATCTCCATTTCTTTTCCCATGAGGATGTTTCTTTCTTCTCACACAGACTTCTTGCCATCCTCATGTTTCCCTTGTATTTACCTCATGTCCTCCTTTCCACACCGGCCCTTAACTATTTAGGACTCAGATGACCTACCCTAAACCCATCGCTATTCACTATATAAACCCATCCCTCTCTGTCATCTACTCCTTCCTTAGTCCTATTCACTTGTCTACCACTCTTCTCATACTTTCAATCTTACTCTGCACTTGCCATCTTCATGCCTGTTATTGCACACTCCTCATTGATTAAACATTTTATGCTATACTTGGGAACTGTCAACTTCCTTGTCGCTGACTATCATGTTCTAGTCCACGTTTGGCTAGATACTCATAACCGTACTGTCCACACTGTCACTGAGGTCGCACAATGCCTAGATTAGGTGTTGTCCTCCTTGTTTAGTTTCTTTGCTATTCACTCCGTTTCAGATTTATATGTGGCAAGTGCTTCTTCTTGGGCTTTAGTGAGGGAGTTGAGATAGTTAGTTAGCAATGGAAGAAAGGTTTTTCCAGGTGGAGTGTAATGGAGTGGAACAGCAAATGACTATAAATAGCCACTCCACCTTGCAGGTTCCCTTGGCTAGCAATGACAAGGAGGGAGGGTTTGATGAGTGCCTTTGACAGATGGCATAACTGGTGAAGGAGAGGAAGGAGAACTTCCACTGTGGCTCTCAGGCAGTTCAGATGTAGGGAACTGGGCAAGAGACAAGTGAATAGAACTAAGGAATAAGTACAGGAGGGTCTGCATATATATATGTAAGGTAGCAGGTTTAGGGGAGGCTCCTGTACTATAGGGCTAGTGTGGGAATACATACATGTAGATAACATGAGGTGTCCATGAGGCAACCATGAGGTATGACATCACTGATGATGTTATAGCCTAGACTGATGAGGTCATAGCTCCAGACCTATGATGATGTTAGTCATGTGACCAGCCTATCTGCAGTCCTAGACCCTAAGGTAAGCTATGGGGATCATCATGTGATATGCTATCCGATAAGATAAGAGATAAACATCCAAGTGTAGTAGTACCATAGTGAGTCCTACAACATGGGGGAAAGGCACACAGTTCATGTCCAAGGAGGAGGGAGAATGGGGAAGTCTTAGTGGACAAATGGGGGACTGAGTTGTGGTAGAATTCTGTGGTGGTGATAAGATTGGACCAGGAATGAGGGTTGTTGGTGCAAAATATATGGAGATAAGTTTCAACCTCTTGGTTGGTTATTTCTGTTTACCTATCAGTTTGTGGATGATAAGCAGTGGAGAGGTATATGTCATAATGCATCTGAGTTCACAGGTGAAGGTAGAGGCAAATTGGAGGCCTCTATCAGAGATGATCAAGTCATAAAGTCCAAATTGTTTGAATACATGGTCATAGAAGAGCTGGGTGACTCCTGCTGTGTTGATAGTTTTAGTGCAAGGAATGAGAATTACCCCCTTTGTAAGCCCATAGTCAACCACAACCATGAGAGAATCAAAACCTGAAGAGAGGGGTAAATCAGTAATAAGATCAACAGAGAGTTGTTTGAACAGGAGGGAGAAGGAGGACAGAATGGGAGATAGGGGCAGGGTGGTGGGATGGGTATTTACCTTGTTTTGCTGGCAGGTGGTACAGCCAAGGATGAAATTGTGGACAAAGAAGGCAAGACCTGGCCACCAGAAGTCCTGTTTGATGAGGGCCTTGGTGTGGAACTGTCCAGCATGTCTGGAGATGGGGGAGGAGTGTATGGAGTGAAGAAGGGAGGAACAACAAGATGGAGGAAAGTAAAGATGAGAGCAAAAGAAAAGATGGCCATTGTCAAAGGACCAGTCAGAGAGAGAGGAGTGAAAGAAGAGTGGTAAGCCTTGTTGAAGGTTTTAAAGGCCTTTAAGGGCAAGGGGGTCAGAGAAAGAGGAAGACTGAATATGATTTATGAGAGATATGTTCAGCACAGAAATGATTGCTAGATCTGGGAGGATAGCCATGTCTATATTGTCTAGGGAGGTGTCAATCTGGTCTTTGTGTGATAGAGTATCTGCTAGTCTCATCATAGATCCAGGAGTGACCTTCCATATGATATCAAAGTTCTGAAGGAATAGGGACCATTGTGCTTGACAGTGAGATAATTTCCTGGGGTTCTTAAGATAAAAGAGGTTTTTGTGATTAATAAGAATGGTGACAGAATATAAGGTTCCAAGGAGGTATTGACACCATTTCTCGAGGGCTAAGATGACTGCCAGGAGTGCTCTGTCATAGATATTATAGTTGTGTTTGGCCAGGGAAAAGGTTTTAGAAAAATAGGCACAAGAGTGAAGGTCCCTATTGGCATCTGTTTGTAGGAGTACTGCTTCTACTGCCAGAAGAGAGACATCTGTCATGAGAGAGAAATGTTTGGTGATGTCTGGGAGGGATAAGACAGAGATGGAGGTGAAGGCCTTTTTGAGGGATAAGAAGGCTCAGTCTTGCAAGAAGGTCCAAGTCCAGGGTTTGTTTTTGTGAGTGAGGAGGACTAGGGGGGGGGGGACAGCTTGGGAGAAGTTGGAAATGAATGTGCAATAGAAATTTGTGAATCCAATGAAACTTTGGACCCCTTTGACCAAGGAAAGAGGTTTCCAGTCCTTGATGGCAGAGAGTTTGACTGGGTCCATGCAGATTTGTCCTTGTCCAATAATCATTCCAAGATATTCCATGGTGAGAGTGTTAAAGGAGTATTTGGAGAGTTTGAGAGATAAGCCATGTTTGCAGAGTCATTGAAGGACAGTACAAGTTCTTTGATGATGAAGAGGTAAGTTATCCTTGGTGTGAATCCCTAAGTTGTCCATATGGATCTTCAACCAGCATTCGGGGAGAATGTCAGAGAAGATGTGATTCATGAAGCTTTGGAAGGTTGGGGAAGCATTGTTAAAGCCAAAGAACATGACCATGGGTTCAAAGAGACTGAGAAGAGTGATGAATGCTGCCTTCTATTGGTTCTCCTCTCTTATGCAAATATTATTGTAGCCCCATTGAATGTCTAGTTTGATGAAGAGCATGGAATCTTTCATGTTGTTGATGAGGTCTGAGATGAGAGGGAGGGGATAGGCATTGCAAATGGTGTGAGAGTTGAAGTAGTGATAATCTTGACAAGGGCACAATGTTCCATCTTTCTTGGGTACAAAGAAAAAAGGGGAAGCTTGGGGGGATTTTGAGGGAATGATACATTCTGTGTGGAGGTTTTCTTTGATGAAGGTGTGACAGGCTTCCTTTTCTGCAGGATTGAGAGGATAGACCTTTGTGATTTTGGGGTCAAAGGAGGGTTTCAGGTCAATGACATGGTCATAGGATTGATAAGGGGGAAGTACATCAAAGGTTTTCTCTGAGAAGATATCATGATAATTCTGGTACCAGGGAGGGAGTTCTTGTTCCTTGGGAGATTCTTGTTGGGCAAGTTGAGTGGAGAGGGTAAGTTTATTGATGGAGGTTTTGGAGGAGAGGATGATCATTTTGTTATTCCAGTTGATAGTAGGGTTATGTTTCTAGGGTAATCCGAGGATGATTTGTCTTTTTCCCAATGTGGTCACCATTAGATTGATGTTGTTAGAGAATGAGGAGAAAGTCATCCATGTGGAGATTTCCCATTTAATAGTTTCTTGGTGGTTTGTGGAGCCATCTACATTATAGGCAATGAGGGGTCATTTTAGAGGGTGGATCCCTAAATGAAGGGATGGTACAAGACTAGGGTCAATGAAGTTTCCAGAAGCTCCAGAGTCAATGAGGGCAGTGGTTATGATGGTTTGTGACTATACTTGTAGGTAAACAGGGATGTGAAGGGCTTTCTGATTTGGTAGTCCTACTAGTATAGTGGAGGAAGAAGATGTCATGGTATCTTCCCTAGTTAAAAGTCCTGGGTATCTAGGGTAGCAACATCTTTTGTCTCCTTATTCTCTTCAAAACAGAGTTTGAGGGTTTGAAGTACCACTTCTTCGTCTCTTCCTGAGGTGTGAAGGGAGTTTATATATTTTTCTAGGGCAGAGGGAGTTTTCAAGAGGTGGTAGGGATAGATGGTGATGGGGGCAATGGTGGTGGATTGGTTTCTTGGAGAGTGAGAATGTTGGTTGGAAGATTGGAGACATTGGTTTGAGTTATGTCTGATTTTGCAACAGCAGAAACATTGTCCTTCTTTGATGCATTTCACTCTCTCTTAGAGGGGTGAGTTTGGAGAGGCAGATAATGTCTACATCCATGGTGTTTGGATCTGAAGTGATGGAGGGGCAATGGTGGAATGTGGTGAAGGACAGGCAAGTTCCTTTACAAAGGGATGTGATATGTGTTTTCTGAGCATGGAATGTCTTTGCTTTTTTGATCCATTCAGAGAAGATAGTAGATACAGTGGACATGGAGAGCATCATGGGGGTGATTTGCTGGTCAATTCCAAGGGAGAATTGGTGAATGAGAGTAACATCATCAGAGATTTGCACTTTGATGGCAAGATTCTAGAAGTCAATGATATACATACTTCTGGAAACCATTATCGGTGGTTCTATCAGATTGTTTGAAGGATTGCTGGACTAGGATGAAGAGTTCCAGATATGCAGTGGCCTTGGTATTGAATGGGAAGAAAGTGGACTTGAAGTTGGTAGTGAATTTGTCAAAGGTTTTCTTGGTTTGTGCAATGTTGGTGTCACTCATTTTATCATACCACATTTCAGAGAAGGAGACTTTGCATCCCTTACTCATTTTGTTCAAGGTAGTCATGATCTTGTCAGCATCAATGGAGTACAGGGCATTGTTGATTTGGAAGTAGGCTTTCATGGCCTTCATCCATTGGGTAGTGTTAAAGGATTCTTCAGAGAAATCAGTGGGGAGAGCTACCTTAAGCTCAGTTTTAGAAGCCATTGGTGTGCTAGGTGGTAGAGTTACTGGTGGTGCAGGAGATGTAGGAATCACCAGTGGTACTAGGGTTACAGGGATTACTGGTGATGTTGGGGATGCTAGTGGTGCTGCAGTGGTTGCAGGGAGTCTTGGGGTTCTGGGGGCAATATTCTGTGGTGGCCCTGATGGGACTGGGATGTGGGAGGATCTGGTAATTCTCCTGGGGTTGGGTTATGAAGGAAATGATGGGTTTTCTTTGTTAGAATTAAGGGGAAGACCAAAAGCTCATTGAAGGACCTTTGTGATGAAATGGCTGAGGTGTGGTGGTTATTCTACTCCTAGATAGGAGAAGCAAAGGAGACTCTTGATCTTTTGTTACACAAGAGCACTGCTTTCAAGTGCAGAACCCAAACAAGAGTAGCTCTCAGGAAGGATGCTCACAGAGAGGTACAACACCATCCTAAAGGGCTCAAGAGGTCAAGACTAAGAGGAATATCGGGACAGTGGGCTCAAGGGACTCAGGAAGCTGAGGACACAAGAAAGGCATGATGTATTGCACAGATCAAGAGTGAAGAATACATGGTAATCAATGAGGTATATATAGCTCTTATTGTTGATTGAGCACCATGCAGTAGCTCTCAATGCTACTTATTACTTACTAGTTATAGTGTAGCTTACTTATTAAGGAAATGGTCACATGCTCTATATAGTATATAAGTTGGAACTCAGTCATCTGAGTTTGAATAGCATCTTGTGTTTTTATTATGAGCCCTGTCAGTACACTGTAGTGTGTGTCCAAAGACTGCACCTACATGCCACCTGATCTTGTTGCTCACCATTGTTGCACATTCATTGTGCTGGAGAACATTGTTCAGACTGTTCCTATGCACTGGATGGTGCCATGGTAATGAACCTATGCTGGAATAGCATGCTGATACTGTTGCATTCCAGATATCATTTACAATGTCTCTTTCCCTGAAAGATGTTACCATCTCCATTTTTAACAGGATGAACTGGCAAATATAGTGGCCTGCCATGTCCTTTTACCTTCAGTCCACTAGGTCCACATGGGCCTTAGAACTCTCTTGTCTGCTGGCACTGACCACTGCTAGCAATGCCAAGAAGAAAAGTGCCTGGATCATGTGGTCCAAGGCAAATGATCAGATCTTGAGATCAATCAAAATGAGGCTTTCTGAGCCTATCTGAGCAAAGCATGCGACCCTCATGGATACTGCTGACCTTATGAAGGTGCTTCACAACAAGTATGCTATGCCTAGCCTCTCCGGAGCATATGCCATCTTCAAGGAGCTCTTTAAGCTCTTGATTCCATCATCATTGCACCTAGCCCCTGCCCTTGACAAGGCAGCTAACCTCTTTGTGAGGTTAAAGGCAGCCAACTATGATGTCTCCACTGGCATTCAGGTGATACTGCTCTTCAGCAAGCTCCCTCCTATGATGAATATTATCTGTATAATCCAAGCCAAGGATGTGGCTGGCCAGCTGAAAACCCCTACTGTTAATAAGATCCACAAGGCTGCAGTCCTGTCATGGGATCAATGCCTTCTCAGAGGGCACAAAGGGAAACAACCAGCTCAGGCCAACAAAATATTGGCTGTGAAGTGGAAAAGTAACAACCCTTGATTCCAATAGCAGTAGTAACCCAAGCAGCAACAGCTGCAAGGAATGCTAGTGTGGAGGGATCAGGGAAGAAAACTCAACAAGGCAAGAAGAAGGGCAAGTCACAGGCTAACCATGCCCATATTGTCTCCCCCATATTTATCATGTACACAACCAGTCCTGAGCCTACTCCCAATCCTTGTGCCCTTGTGCACATATCTCCACAACTGTACCAAGGTTCTGGTAGTCCCTTCACTGACATCCACATCAAAGAGGCCTTTAGCCTTGCTCATCATCTTGAGATCCAACTATCCTCTGAGATAATTAGGAAGCTCAACAAAGAAATAAGCAAAGGTAAAAGGGTAAGTGAGCCAAACTGGATTCTTAGAAACCCTGACCTCATATTCAGTGTCCCTGGTCCCTCATCTGTGTCAAATGCTTCTGACCTTCTAGATAATCAGTGCATTGTGGAGATCTCCAGTGATAAAGAGGAGGTTGCCATTATCCCTGTTATAGTTCAGGACCTATATGCTACATTTTCACATTTTCCTTATTTTTGAACTTAACGATTTCTTTCTCTTTTCGAACTCATGTGACCAGCGCATGTGACCGTGAGACTTCTCACATGACCTGAGGTCTAGCCCATGATGTCATCACAACGTCATACCTCATGTCTTTCATTTCCGTCTCTTTTCCCATGCGGACGCTTCTTTCTTCCCACACAAACTTCTCCCCGTCCTCATGGCTACCTTGCATTATCCTCGTGCTCTGCTTCTCACACCGGCCCTTAATCGATTAGGACTCAGAAAACCTACCCTAAACTCCCCATACTTACATATATAAACTCGTCTCTCTCGTCGTCTATTCCCCAGTCCTATTCACTTGAATACTCTCCTACTTAGGGGCCTGTTCATTTGTTTACCACTCTGTTCCCTACTCTTACTCTTCTCCCTCGAGATCGTGAACGACTCGTGGGCTCAATTATATCTCTGCATTTGCCGGCTTTGTGCACGTTATTGACACTACTCATTGTTCCATGTTTATGTTGTACCTGGGAACCGTCAACTTCCTCGTCGCCGATTACCATGTTCTCGTCCACATTTGGTTGGACACTCGACACTGCACCGTCCACACCGTCGCTGAAGTCGCCCAATGCCTAGATTAGGTGTTGTGCTCTTTTAGTTGTTTCCATCCCGTTTCAATCCCCAAATGATGAAAAAGTTGACACTCTTGCAAGTGTGACATCATGCAACCACCCCAATCCTCTTGGGATAGTGATGACATGGTCGATATCTATGATTCTGATGTTGATGGAGAGATTGCTCACATGGCTGGGATTGAAGACACTTCATGGCCTTATAAAACTGACATGGTTCCCTCTGATGCACTTTTTGCTTGAGTAGAGAATAACATGTCATTTGTCATGGTAGCTAGTGCAATGGACACTTGTAGTTATCCATGTACATATAGCTACATTTAACACAAATTGAGTTTACTCTTCATGTTTCACTCCCACTAGTTTGAAAAATAAGTGTTTGTGTGATTCTTCCAGGAAGTTCTGGATTCTTGACTTGGTGCTTCAATGCACTTTGTTGTAAATTGCTGATGCATGGACAATGAGGATGTATTAGGTAATCACTTACCTTAGAAGTATGGAGTTTTCTCTTTATTACACCTCAGTCTGGTACTACCATTCAAGACTGAGGTGAGACTATATTTACTTGGACTTCCCTATTATTTTACTAATGATTCTTAGTAAACTCTGTACTTTCATTAGACCCAGTCAAGTCCTCAGAACAAAAGGTTATGAGCCCCACTTGAACTTAGCTTCCAAGACAGTCCTTAACTCACACATAATACCAAAATGTCAAACAACCCTCCTTCAATATCCACTGCTACACCAGCTATTCTCTCACCCTCCACCATGTTGTCTTCCTCTAGTAGACCAAACCATACCTCAAGTTACCTCTACAACAATATAGTATCTGTTGAAAATAATGGCTCCAACTTTCAAAATTGGCAATGTTGTGTCTCAATGATCCTTGATATTCAAGGACTCATGGGCTATGTTGATGGCACTGAAACCAGGTCTGATGGAACAGATCAACTTGCTCTAGAAATCTGGTTAGCTCGAGAAAAGGAGGTGAAAGCACACATTCTTCTGACATTAAAGGCTAAACCCTTAAGTGATGTTTTATATGCCATGTCAGCAGCAGCAGCCTGGAGAAAACTATGGGAATGTTATGAAGGAAAAGGGCAACAAACTGTGGCTTACCTTATTGATGAACTATTTTGCAGCACCCTATCTGATGAATCTAACATGTTGTAGGACTTGCTATGTTACTACTACACTTGGACAATTACACTTATCTTATTTTACCGGATAGTATATCACATGATGATCCCCACAGCTTACCTTAGGGTCTAGGACTGCGGATAGGCTGGTCACATGACTGACATCATCATTAGGTTTGTGAATATAGTCTGGTACTTCCATTTGAGACTGAGTAAACTCTGTACTCTCATTAGACCTAGTCAAGTCCTCAGCACAAAACACTTCACACCTGATCACATTGACTTTGTGAAATATGAGGTATTTAAGCATCATGAACGGATACCTGTTATGACTGCCTCTGGCATGATCTACATTGTGTAATGGAGTGAAACAGCAAATGAGGCCAAACCAATCCCAGATGAGGATAGCCTAGCCTCAAGCTTGGATAGCTGATGTCGTCATGAACAATAAATATGATAGTACAGTGGCTCAAATAAGTGTCCCAATGTTGGGCCATTTTAGAAAGACTTCATATTTGCAAGAGAACTAAAATATATCAGCTCTGACCCTTGCAGGATCATAAATGCCCCTAACTCCTACCCTG
>JBBPLC010000332.1:0-28443 GCA_038089535.1 Hemileccinum rubropunctum | reverse complement strand
CGAATGGGCTGTCAAGAATGGCAAGGAATTTGTGCCATCGCCAAAGAAACCTCGCAAGCCGAGAGGCAGGAAACGCAAGGTCGCGGCGATCAATCTGGGTCGAAGTCGCGAGGAAGGACCGTCGATGAGTTTGGTCGGACTAGGCTCGTTGGACGAGGGGGACGAGACCGAGGACGGACGCAGCGCAGAGGTGTCTGTGCTCGGCAAACTCAAGGAGGAGGAATACGAGGGGAACGCCGTTACGCTTGACACACCTGCCTTGAAGAGAGTCAAATCGGAGGGCGAGTAGGGAGGGGTGTGGGTCGAATGTGTTTCTTGTTGCATGTACGTTGGAGAACGGGAGATCAAGTCTTGACGACTTTACTTCATTTTCTTTTGTTTTATTTTTTACCAAGATTACAGCCATGATCGGTACATGTGCAGCTGGTACATCCTCCCTTTGCCCAAGGTCTCTCCAATACAAGGGGGAGGTAAAACGAAGACAACGGTATAAATATGTTTCAACCTGCAAGGCGACAAGACGGCCACATTATACGGCTGAGCGATGTGCTAGAGCTCGCGAGACCATACCATGCCAAGGGAATAAGGGAGAGAGAGAGAGAAGCGAAGAGAAAGAGAGGCCACTAAATAGGTATCCAACCTCTTGATCGTTCCCTTGCAGATAAACATTACTTGTGTACGTAAATACGTAGACGGCGTCGTGTTCACGTTCTTCGTCCATGGTCGAGATTTTTGTTATGGAAAATGAAATGGGTGGATTGGCAGTCAACCATCCATGCTAAAGAGCTCGTCGTCATCACTGATCGGTCGGCTAAGCGGACTGTGCACATTTTGAGCGTGCCAGTTCCTGCTCATGTTGACAGAGTGCGGCGGCGTACGGAGCGGCGCACCACTCGCCGAGGGGAGTCGCGAGAACATGGACTCGAGTGCAGCCATCGAGGACGAGATGGGCGCACCAGACGACGATGGGTTCGTACCCGGGGTTAGGTCATGGTGCGCCGCAGACAAGGAGAGATGCGAGACGGCCTCGGTAGACGGAAGCACCTGGTTCGACTGCAAGTGCCAGTCCAGCCCTGGCCCAGCGTTGATGCCAAACGGCACAGGCCCATGCCCGGGGCTGAATGTACCCCCGCCGACGCTGGAACCACCGAGCGAGCTGGGTGATCCGGTGAGTGGGATAGCGTGTATGCGTGAGTAACCTGCAGCGAGGCCTTGTGGAAGACTCTGTCCGGGAGCATGTGACTGAAGGGCACGGATGGATGGGGACGTGGCTTCTCCAAGCCCGAGTCCAATGCTAGTTCCATTGTTCGCGCCAGGCCGTCCTTCGTCTGCACCGGGACCATGGATGGGTGCATGGGAGAGTGGAGAACGACTGAGCCCGCCAAGGGCCAGGGTGGCACCGAGACCTAGACCAGGATTGGGGCCACGGCTGTTGGTACCTGTTGAATTCATCTTGGAGTAATAATGATGAAGACCAGGAAGAAACGCGGCAGAAGCATTCGAGGGTGCGAGCAAGGAGGACGAAGGGGAATGTGAATCGTCTCGGAAAAGGTTTGTCGTGCCAACCCCGGACGGTGTCATGGTGCCGCCCAAGTTGAGGGCAACCAGACCGTTGGAAGCCTGAGATTTGAGCGAGCTTGGCGTGCCTGAACCTATTGGTGCCACCGCCACCCCAAAGCTATGCTTGTCAGGGGAAGCGGGTACCCCATTCGTTGCCAGACCACGCTCTGCCCAGATGGATTTAACATCGCCAAGAAGTGAAGGAGCGGGGACGGAGCGCGAATAGCGATGATTGGCATGATGGTTCTGTGTTTGGGGGAGATGAGCATGGGCTGCAGCGAGTGGAGATGGAGCGTCGTTGAGATTGACAGGACGGGAGGATCCAGAATGTGTGCGAGACATTCTACGGGAACGTTCCGATGGTGTCAAAAGGTCGGTAAGGGAAGAAGGAAGGAATTCTTCGAGATCTTCGTCTGCGGAGAGAATATCTCTATCACCAGCGACGCTGAGATTGATAGCGGGACTGGCAGCGGATGCGATGGGTTGAGCGGGAACGGATCCGACGTCGGATTTCCATATTTGAGTGTGAGTGTGTCCGAGGGAAGAAGGGACACCTGACCCCGGGCCGAGACGATTCCTGGATTCGGTGAGCAAGGAGGTCTGAGCGTGAAAAGTGGAGGGAATCCCGGCATTCTGAGGAGAATCGGTGGAAGAAATCGGCGAGTGAGCGGAGAGTGATCCCCGGGGAGGTGAACCGATGGGGCCGAGATCCGCGGCGTCGGCAGGGAGGACCGGACGGCGAGGTGCACTGGGTACATTGAGAGGAAGAGTTGGTGGTGATGGGTTTCGGGTAAGAATGGGAGACGACGCATTGGGTTCCGAAGCAGGTGTTTCTTGCTGTTCATCCTCTGTCTCTTGAGGCTCTACATTCGCATGAGCGTTGGTGGTGATGATGTCCTCGTCTGGGAGGACGAACGGGGGGAAATCGGTGTCCTTGACGGGGGGTGCTGGTGCAGAAGGTGTCGCTTTGAGGGTCATCGCTATGGGAGGGCGAGCAGAGGTCGTGCGAGTTGGGGCTGTAGAGCCGGAGAGAAGGCCTGTACGAGCATTGGCAGGGGTAGCAGAGGATGAACTGGTGTGAGGGAGAGCGGAGGGGTGAGCATCCTTCTTTCCACCTTTTGGACTCCTCGACTCGCGTGCACCAGCACCAGACGCGGCGCCATTGACAGCCAATTGAGCGGCTTTCTTGTTTTTTCGGTCCATGGACATGCTCTGGCCTGGTAGGATGTGGGCTAGAGCACACTTGTGACCGAACTTGCAGTTTCCTTTGACAAACCAAGCACAGACGTCCTTGTGCTGACCGGGTTCGTGGACGGCATGAGAGAAGGGGCATGATGAACCAGCGGTGCAAGCGCCGACTTTGAAGAATTTGCAGGGGACATGGGAGAGGTCTTTTGCTGTAGAAAGTGTCAGGAAAGCGGAGAAAAAGCGAGAGAGATAGATGAGACTGACACTTTGAAGAAGACCTTGACTTGTTTCTATCGTTATCCGAGTCCTTGTGTTCGTCTGGCTTTTCGATTGTCGCGGGCATTGTTGAAGGAAGATGCTGAGAGAAGAGAGAGAAAGATAACCTAATCGACTAAAAAAAATGCCACTGTTCGTCTACTAACAACTCTGAACTCGCTCTTTCTGCTCTCTCATGATCAATTTATTAACGTCATCCACCATCGTGGACACCACGCGCTCAACTTTCTCCTTCAGCTATGCGCCGTTCCAGAGACGTCGCCCTCCACGCAAGTTTCTACCTCGCCGTAGCTCTCTCTGGCCTTGCAGCGGCGTACATCCTAAGACGAGTGAGTGCACCAGTCCATATATATGTCACTAGCGCTCATCATTCCAAGTGGGGACACCGTCTCCGCGACCCACGGCGTGCCCTTCCCGACCCCAACGACAAGAAATCAGAACCATCTGCGGATGTCGAGGCTCCTACTCTAGATCCAGACACGGATCATGACACGCGCCAGACAAAGTCCCTCCCACCCCTCCGCACCCACTCCCTCCCCCCACCCCTCCCGAATGCACAGGCCCTCCTCTCCGGATCATTCGTCTCCATCGGCACACCATCGACCACATCTGGTGGCCAAGATGGCCTCAACGAGGAGGGTGCTGCCCAGACCAATGCGTCTGACGAGTCGGACTCGTTTATCGATCTCCTGTCGCCAGCCCCAACTCATGTTGTTTCGAGACGGCGCAGTATGCGTGCCATCCACGATGATCTATTCGCAGAATCGCACATATCTTTTGCGGAACTTGGCAGTTTAGTCGCTCCTCAGGATGAGTCTAAATAAGAGGATGAACATTGATATATCATTGATATGTACAAACTTTCTCATCTAGTAATGTCCAGTCGATACGTCAGCTACCCTGGTGTTCTGAATCGAAGAAAGGCAAAAGAAATCTTCGTCACGTATATCCTCAATGTTGTGCCTGTGAAAGCCAATCGTCAACATGTGCGAAACTACGCGAGATCTACTTACTTTTCCTTGAGATGCGATCTCAATCCATGAAAAGTCATCACTCTCGGCCCGTTCACTTTCACGCGCTCTTCGAGATGAACCACGATGAAACAATGTTTGCATCCATAGTTCACCTTTTTGCATAGACTCCGTGCACGGTAGGATGGCCCCAGCAGTAATTCACAATTACCACGCTCGAACTTGAGTAGTTGTGAACCGGGAATCATACGATTGTCCTTCGAATCCTTTTGCACCAACGTGACAAGGGCCGGAACCCAGTTAGAGAACGACTGGACTTGCATAGTTTCGTGGCGATGCGCGTGGCCGATCTGTGTCGTATGGTATGCCTGTCAAGCGGGCAAGGTCTTGAGAATCGTGGCACAAACTTACCGCAGTCTCAAAGTCCATCGTTATCCAACCCTTACATGTCGTACATCGCATGATGCTGCCCGGCGCCTTCAAGTAGTGGGCAGCAAGTGGATCTTCCTCAGAAAGATTCGCAAGTTCGAGAACAATCTTAATGAGACGAATGGCCTGCAGAGGGCAAGGGCATCAGTATCTATCGCAAGAGAAAGGCAAAAAAAAAAGATGAGATGCCTTTTCGTCTTTCTCAAATACGTCTACAGCCCAATCCGGCGTCTTCACGCTACTCTTCTTACCTCTGCCTTTCCCCTTTCCCTGCCCATTTACATCATCAGCGTCAGCAACCTCGTCCTCGTCTTCTCGTGGTGCTTCCTGTTGCGGCCTCTCGATGCTCTTCCTTTGCGTCGCCGCACAAACATGCGAACAAACACCTTTAAAGTCCAAGCATAGTTCCCTCTGATACCCCCTTCCTACCTTGCCTTCACCACATCTCCGACAGAAAAACCGTGCCGTTAGTCGCTTCAAAGGGGGTAGAGTTAGCGTGCTCGCACTCTGCCACCCATTCGGATGACCTAGCAAACGCATCAAGCGCGTTTGAACGGGAACAAGCCATTTATGGATGTCCGCTACGATGAGCGACGTGGCCAAAGAGGACGATTTTATGTCTCTCGACGTAGAGACATTGGGTGGTACCGCACTCGGATCGGGACTGCCCTTGAGCACGCGTACGGACGGGAGCGTGCAAAAGATGCTCAGAGGCGGGAAGATCAAGGCTTCACACGTGTCCGAGGTCCCCGTATGAGTTTTCTCCAAAGTGCCACAGCGCATACGCTCGTAAATCTTCTTCAAGTCACCTAGCTTTTCCTTGTACGCTGCCTCAGATTTTTGACGCTTACGGCGAGCTTGTATTGCCAACAGCTCGGATTCGATCGTATGCCGTATGGGGACCACATCTGACGAATCGCAGAAAAACCGTACGGCCAGCATAATGCAGGTAAAATAAGTGGTTGTCCAATGGATGTATGGCAAGGATAACGACGTTCATCAGCTGAACGCGTACACAGGGGTTACTACAATCACTTACCACGCGCTTCTATCTCCTCAAGAAGGAAGTTCTTGCGACCCTGCAACGATCCGTAGGCTTGCGACGCGAGAAGATCTTCTAGAACAAATCCTTTACATTGTGCGAAATTCTTCGTCCTGGAATGTCCGAGCATTGGCACATTTACCCACAACCAATTCAGAACCTGTCGGCATGGAACAACAGGACCGAGCCTTGCTCACCAGATCTGGTTACAATTTTTGATCCTTTCATATTCACGGTCATAATCAACCTTCCACGTGTTCAACTTTACTGAAAGCTGACGGTATATGTCATGTCATTTTACAATAAATGCAAAGGATTGCGCAGAAAGAAAGGACGGATTCGAGTGTGACATACCTGCATGATTACAGGAAACATTTGTGCCGACATCCAACGCTGGAATGCGGTTAGTAGATGAGCAAGGTAGACAAGTGATATTCGTGCACCTCCCTGATAAGCTTGTTACTTTCATCTTCCACCGAGTGCGAATCGGAACCAGCCAAGTAGGCATTAATCTCGAGTTCGTATTTCTCCCAGTCACTCTTGCGAAGCCACACGTTGTAGAGATAAGGCCCTACACCAGAATCAGAGGTTGTCCGAAAGTCACGGGTATACCATACGCACACTGTCTAACGACTGGGGGATTGCCTGCATGACATTTGAGAAGAGAGCACAAGAACCTGCACCAGCAACGCTAGCGAGAACAATGACGCACGGAAACACTGATTGCTTTCCACACGTAATATCCCACCAAACTGCTCTGGTAGAGACATGATGGAGACATCAATGAGAGACTCGCTGGATGTAGGAAGGGAAGGATGAACATCAGCACTCATGATATAATCAGAACAAAGACGAACTTGAGGAACTTTCTCCGGCAATGCCACTGTCGTACCAGATCAATGTCAAGCAGACCTGTCGAGGTGTGGATCTGCACTCACACTACCACACAACCTAACCTGTATCGCAAAGCTCACGTACATTGCTCGTGTATGCCTTCGACACACCTCACAGACGCCGCCACTGAACAAGAATGCGGCATAGTCGGCCTCAGTTTTCTTCCATTGATCTCCGGGATCCGGAAGCGGAAGCGGTTTGCAGGTCTTGCGCACGCCGCGCCAGATGAAGGAGGCTGCGGGGTTCTGAGCTAGGGTGTGGTATAAGAATGAACATATGCGAGAGACGGCGAGAACGGTGGGAGGGGAACATGTGTAGAGGAGGACTTCTGCCAGGATCTCGATGGGGAGACTGGTCAATGAAGCGCGCGTAGTCGGGGACGCTGTGGACGGACCAGTGGGTCCATGACGTTTAAGTTTCTTCTTAGGGCGACTTGCTGGCATGTCAATGTTCAGCAATATTTGGTTGTTTTCTTGATGATGGTCTCGAAAGGAGCAAACAACTACATACAATTGTCGAGACAAGAAGCTGTACCAGCTTACATACCTGCTCCCAGGTCAAAAACAACCAGTATGTGTGTAATCTGATCGTAGTTATAGCGCCCACGCTGTCCTCAATATATGTAGTCGTAGGGGTAGTTGCCAGCGACTCTATAGCTCAGTGGTAGAGCATACGATTGCAGATCGTGCGGTCCCGTGTTCGAACCACGGTGGGGTCTATTTTTTAGCTATTTTTGCGCTGCTTGTTTAGCGAGTGTGTTGATGAGTTGACACGTTACTCTCGACCGTCATGATACTGCGCAACTCGGTTTGGCTGCTCCTCGTCGCGCACGTCTACGCTGCCTCGCTGTCCTTGCAATCTCCTCGTTTTACTATATCTTCTTTAGATGCATCCCAGTTGCGCGCAGACACGTATGCTATCCCTCGACCCATTGAACACCAACCTGACCCATCCCCGAACAGCCTCTCCCTTACCCAAAAACCAGAGCCGTTGACCCTGGGCCCTTCCGACACTCTCAAACTTACCTTCCAAGTCACCGAAACCGAGCAAGGCAATGGCGTCCAGCCCCACCAGACTTTCCTCCGCTTCTACGACAGTGTCTCGGGCGAAGAAGGCATTCAACCCGTTCGCGTCACTCCGGGCGGCAAAGCCAAGTTTGAGCTCGTACGTTTTCTATTCTTCTGTTCAAACACGAGTGTTCCGCTGACGCTTTTCTCCTCCCTTGCAGAACATGGCCCGCCCACCGACATCTCTCCCACCGACCACCGACCGTCCACTCGCAGTCTCTCTCATTCTCGGCTCGTTTGTACATGATCCGGCGACGTTCGATCTCTTTGACCTCTACGTCCCCGCGTCCTTGACACCCCCGCCTCACCCTGATGAAGCGTCTTTCCACCTACAACCGCCTATCGCACACACCTTCCGTCCAGAGCAAAAGCTTCCCCCCAAAGTCGTCTCTGCATTCTTTGCCGCGCTCGTGCTCGCGCCATGGGTTGCACTATTGAGTTTGGTACGTCGCATAATAATACCACCACACCACCGTATCATCTGTGACACATTTTGTTTGTTTATAGTGGCGCAAGGTCGGCGTATGCGTCCCGCACTTTTTTTCGCCTCGCATCTTGCCCTTCACAGCACTTCTCGGCGCCTTCGAAGCTCTCCTTGTCTGGTATTGGGTAGATCTCAAGTTGGGTCAGGTGCTATTGTACGCAGGTATTTTGGCGCTTCCGACCATCTTTGCGGGCAAGACTGCGCTCGCTACTACTGGCAAATGGCGGGCCGGGAAACATTAGCACTTACTCATTATCTCGTGTTCGGTGTAATAAAAACAATGCTCGTTCCGAATCTTCAATGTCAACACTGTGTGACGTGTCACTGTCTGTGCGTCTGGCACAAAGATAATTTCAAGGTACGGTACAAGTGAGTGTGACGAAGCGATCACGCTGTTTCCCGTGATAGTACTTGTTTCCTTAAGCGACTTGGGAACTATCTCGAGAAAATCCATTATTGTTGGTGATAGCGAGAGCGGCGACGCTGAATACCTGGCTGGCACCGCTTCTGACCCAGAAACTGGAATCCTTCACGCGTCCTACCGCTCTACCATTGGGATATCTGTATGTAACAGCTACCTCACTCTGTTGCTTGCAGGATCTAGAATGGGTGTGGACCAGTGGGTGTTTCGTGCCGCAAGTGATTCACTTGCAGTTGTCCACATGAGAATGAGCGCTCCGCATCAACAGACGAAGCTAGCACACATTCAGGCATGAGAGTTGGATGGAGACAAATGATATATATATATAAACTTACCGGGTGCAGAGAGAAAGTCGAGCGCCGTTCACGCAACTCGAGGACAAGTTCGTCCGTGCATGCTTGTATCGTATCGTGGGGTGTCGTAGATGCTGCTCGAAGCGGTTTACGTTCAACGTACCACTTCGAACGACGTGGTGAGGAAGTCGGATTCCGTGACAAAAGTTGGTCGATTATGTTACGAGGAACCACTGCGGTTACTTACCTCAGCGCCGGCATTGGTGGTCAAGGCCATGGGGTCTTGGCTGGTGTTGCTTCCGGTCCTGCATATGGCACCGCCCAATCAGTTAACAACTGCTTTCCTCGCCTCTAGCCAGTCTGTGTTTTGCTCAAACCAGACTAGCTTCCTGTTGAGGCACATAACTTGGACGAGTATCAATTAGCAACAATGCATGTGTGCCAGTGCTCGTGGTAGTCCAAACTCACTGGTAGCAACACGATAGACCTTGCAATCATCTGTGAGGGCATAATATTTACCAACCATGATATGCGCAGTAAGACATGCGCAGTCCGAGTTAGCGTGTGGGGACCCTGCAGTCAAGCTTTGTTTTTATGGATTTCGAGGACCTTGTTTGAGCACGTTTTCCCTCCAGGTATCGTTCGGATGCTTCTTGAAGTGTTGGGCTATCTCGTAAATGGCGAGCGAGCCCTGCTACCTTGGGAAGTAGCCCCTGCGCGGTCTTCTCTTCTCTAGGTGACACTGTAATCCCAAGCTCATGAGTAGCTGCGATTGCCTCACCCTTTACTGTACGTACTTTCTCGCGATCATGATCTGATTTTGCGTGGCCCACTGCATCGCCTTCACATCATCCTACTCAGCTTCTTCCTCAAGCATCTCCCTCTGGACTTCGGTGTCTTCACCTTCGTCGTCACCATCACTGAGTTCTGCTACAGGTGCGTCAATACTGGTGGTTGCTTTACTTGTCTGAGGCTTCTCCTTCCCGTGTTTCGGTTTCGGTTGGCAATAGAAGAATGAAAGGAATGCCTAAACGTCTCAAGATATGAGTGTGTAAGGCCACCCAGATAACAATTATGATACCTTCACAAGAAGATTGGTTGTATGTGGCATACAGCGTGTGCCAGAGACACTCTCCCACGGAATCCTGGAATCAGCTTCGCTAGTTCATTGGCAGTTACATTGCAGTTGCTTGTATTGTCCATGGCAATGACGTGGAACTACTAATCCGAGTAAAGGAGTGAGCGAATTACTAGACTTGACGATATTGTCATACCTTTTTCTCGATTCCGAATCGCTAGAGACACTTTGCAGTTGCATCAGCAAGGTAAGAACTAGTTTTGTGTTGCTTTAGCCTATGAAGATAACTCAGTATAACGGGTCGTTAGAACTATGCACTAGCAAAAAAAAACTTATTATCGCAGAAACTCCAGCACAATCTCCAAATTTTGCCATTCGCGAACCAGATTAATTCCTAGGTACGAGGTAGAGGAGGATGTCCACCATCAATTACCAGATGAATTGACCCTGGGTGATGCTACCGATAAACCATAGTGTCTATCATTTTCATAGAAGATAATAGCAAAAGGGCTCACCTAAAAGTGTACCTTGACGTGGTTAACACATTCTTTGTATACCCTCCGCACATCCAGAGACAGTGCTTGGTGATGGCAAGTAGTACCCGGACGCAGTAGCTCCACTTCAAGATAGTAGGGATCCCTCACTATGTCGAATGGTTCTTGTGATACTATACAGCGTGCAGCAATGAGTGCTCGGTGGCGAGCAGGGGTGTGGATTGATACAGTTGTTTGTCGAGCACCCGGGCCAGCAACAGAACCTTCCTGGGTGAGGTTACGACAGCGAAGGCACTCGGCACGGGAGAGCTTGCTCCCATGGCTGGTATTCATGCGACTCCGCTGCTGAAGTTTATGACCTACGGAGTTGACTCGACATCTGAATACGAAAAGTATCCGGAGGGGGCTTTCAGTTGATGTCGTAACCCTCTCGATCGCCGTGTTATGATGGTTATAAATCTCAGACGCCCATTCCTTCTTTGCCTCATTCGTCCGCGCAAAGGATGGTTATTTGGATGAAGGAACGTATGAATAAGAGGCACAAAAAGTATAATGGAGACTCAGCTACGCAATGTACAAGGTCATTGTGGTCGCCGGCGCATTTCCAGGCGCGCGGATGCCAGCACATCGCATACCAGACTAGAAATATTGTTTTCTTGCACACGTGAATCAACCACGTCCCCCAATTCCAACTCAACTCCACCAAGAGTGACGTCTGCAGACACCAGCTGTCGCGTGTTTGGAATGAAGAGTAATGTTATCACCAAATCAACCGGTTTAGGCGATGCAGAGCCCGGTGGTGGATCGATCGAATATGTTAATCGTAATTCGTTTTCGGACTCGAGGTGTGTGGACTTGAGAGAGATAAAGGAGCGTTGAATCGCCAATGAGGACGCGAACCTACCCGTGCGTGACGCAAATCAGAGGTTATAGCTAGAATGATGAAAATTCGTACCAGTCGTAGAGTTCACCCATCTTAGGGTCCTCTTCCTCCCCGGCCTCTTTTCCCATATGCTCGAGCTCTGCCAGCCTCTCCTTTTCTATGCTTCTCAGTCGCTCCAGCTCCGCCATCTCGGTTTTTAATCGCTCCTGTGTCTCGATTATCCGGCTGTTCAGTCCCTGCTGTTTATCTTCCAATTTCTGCATTTGTTCCACCTGTTCATCCAGCGCGGATGTTGCAGATGCAATGGTCAACCGAGGGTGCGGGTGAGCCTGGCGGAGCCGTGTCAATGCAAGTCGTGCATCGAGTATCTGTGCAGAGAGCGTCGTTGAAAGATTAGTCAATGAACGCGCCTTCTGATAATCTACCCAGCGGGTCAGAAACCACAGCCACGCCTACACTCTGAAGTTACCTACCTTCCTCCACCAGTGGCGCCAACGTCCGTATGTCCTCGTGCCGCTCCGCAAGCGTTGTCTTGGCTGCCTTCGATGCACGCTTCTTCTCCTCGTTGTGTAATCGGAGTTCTTCGTTTGACGAAGCAGTTATGAGCGGTGCATCGTCAGACATGATCGTCTTGACATATTTATCTTTGGCCTTCTGTTCCAGATACTGAAATTTGAGTTGGCGAATAAATGACTAGTGGGCCTGTCGTCAGCAAATTTCTGGTCCGAACGGGACTGACACCAACGGTTTGAGCTGCGACATCGCTCGCTACTACGGCAGGATCGCTCAGAGCATCCTCACCAGAAGGCAAGTCTTCTAAACTATCGAAACGATGGGATTTCAGCTGTGTACGAGCGTTGAGAATGTACAGGTTGGCACTGTCAAGGACCGCTTGGAGTTGCTTCGATGCATCCGAAGTGGACATCTTGGGCCCGGGACAAAGTTGTATGGACCGTGTCGAATCACGTGGCGTGCTACATTTGTAGATAAACCATTATCATAGAGCAGTAGCAATTCGAACAAGTCAACAAGTCCGAAGCGCTGCATAATTCTGTTCAAACCAGTTGCAGTGGATCACTACTAGTAGCGGGATCCATACGATTGAGCGGGCAGGGTCACTCACGATATCAACCTAGTATAAGAAAATGCAGAAAACCAAGAAAAATAATCGAGAGAGTGACAAACATATGGTAGTCATCTACGGAATCTATTTCTTGTATTCCAGTCTGTTTTCGAGAGATAGGGTCCCGGAATCGGGTCACTATTGCCTCTCGCGTCCTCACTGGATGAACGATCACACCTCTCCTAAAAAACAGGTCTATTGCACTTTGCATTCACAAGCCTGAGGGCTTGGGCTAGATTCCCATGCATATCCCGGAGAACAGGTCATGTATCGTGTATCGCATTGGAAAGGAGTAGGAACAGGGATGCGTTACCCGCCAACGATCAACTGGTACTTGAGGATGACCCGCTTCCTTCTGATGCAGAAGGCGGCTCGCGCAAAGGATTCTCTTGTCGGGCCTGCTCAAGCAGATCCCCAAGACCTCGATCTCGTACGGCTTTCTGCGAACAAGGTCAATATCAACCACCGTACAATAAAAACCATTCCAAATCCCGAATCGAAACCACGCTCGCAAAAAAAAGGGTCATACTCACTTGCACACACTCCTTGTATTGGGCCCAGACGACCCCGCACTTCTGCTCGAACTCCTCCGCCTTTTTCTTGGAGTATTCATTCCGCTGACCCCGTGGGACGTTCTTGGAATGTTCAATGGCGGGCTCGAGATATCCTTCGAACCATGTATTGAAGCACGCGTCGTACGCATGCTTGAGGGGTGTACATTCGGGTGACAGTGAATGCGCCATTTTTGAATCTTCTCAGACTCGAAGACTTGACAAAAATCCGAACTAGAAAGCGTGAACTCTCGGCTGGCTTACATCACAGGTATTATCGGGTATGACAACGCATTGCAGGAAAATATGACAGCTGTGCTATACTAGATACACGGTAACATTCATTGCACAAAGTAACTCAGCGCCCTCTCGAGTATGGATGAAATCGGCCCGTTCTTCGGTCCCCTCCTCTATCTTGTGCGAGTTGCTTGGGTTGTATCGGTGGTGCCTTGGAGGACGTAAATGCAATCTGCGAACGTTTTGACTGTGCCGCAGATGCTTGTTCTGAACGTGCTTTTTGCAGCTCAGCTTTGAGGAGGTGCATATTTCCCGTGCAAAAACATAACCGCACAAAAGGACGGAGATGGTCATGAATACGAGCAAGACAAGACTGCATGACGCCACGTACCGATTCGATCTGCATGCCATTCGGGTTCTACGTCATTTGGGTTCCAAATATTGGTCGGAAAATTAGTTGTGCGTTCATTGACGTCGACGAATTCGACGAGCGTAGCATATAGATGGGGATTGCGAAACGATCGGTTCGACATCAAAGAATCATTGAAGTGTCTAGGATTTACGGGATCCCGCTTTAGCGCAAGGAACTGGGCTACCTTGGCCTACGACAGTCATGAGTGGTAAAGTGAAGCAACCGCAAAAAGCTACCCTACTTCAATGGTTGGGTCACATGGTGCCGTCGCTTCGGCGGGTATTCCCCAGTCCACTACGCCCGGTATTGGTGGCGGTCGCAGGAGTTCGCGAATTTGTGCGAGTTCGTTATCTTCAGAGGAACTCGAGGTAGAAGGTAATTCTTTCGGGGATTCTTCGGGTTCGAGTGGCGATACGCCAGACTGAGATTGTTCCGTCACAATATCATCGGATAGGTGTGCTCGAGGGTGGCTCCTCGTAGGTGCTGGTCTGCGAATGATAACTTGGGACTTTGGCAATGGTCGAACTAAAAAAGGTATTACTAGGGAACCCAAAGCGTATTACAAGGACGTACCATCTGAAGATGAAGCAAAAAGCCCTTTTAGTGGCTTATCCTATTCCCAAACAGAAACACAGCCAACAACGAGGGAAACGATTGGACAAGACCCTGCAGGGAGACTCTTACATGATTATTGGCCAGGCTAATGTCAGCAGACGTAGAGGTGGAGGCGACGTTGTCCTCCATGTCGCTTTGTGAGTCATCGCTGTATGCAACAAGGCCTAGTAGTGTGTGAGACGTCGCAGAGAGTGAGGACATGGCGTTGCTCACCATGCATGGCAGCGTGCAAAGGCAAAATCGATGCCGAGGATTCAAACTCCGTTGACCTTGCTTGAAGGTGTTGCCGAGTTGCCGAGACTCACTCGAATGCGACTCCAACAGTTGCTCGTCTGTCTCGTCGTTTGGACGGTCTGCAGTTTGGCTGCAAGTGAGCAGGTCGTTGCCGACTTTTATGGCAGGCATGCTTCAGCCTCGGGTCACACCAACAATTGGGCCGTGCTCGTTTGTGCTTCCCGATATTGGTTCAATTACAGGGTATGTCATCGTAACGCGCAATTATCTACTGATCCCAACGTCCTTCAGCACATGGCAAATGCGCTAGGAATGTGATTGTACCACTATCGCTATGCGTCTGTGCTATTCAACACTCTTGTTTAGGTATCGCACCGTGAAGCGCCTCGGGATCCCAGACTCAAACATTATCCTCATGCTCGCCGATGATGTCGCGTGCAATACACGCAATAAATTTCCCGGAAGCGTGTACGCCAAAGCAGGACGGCACCTGGACCTCTACGGCGACAACATTGAAGTGGACTATCGTGGTTATGAAGTGACGGTGGAGAACTTCATTCGGCTGCTTACAGGTATGTAGAAGTCCTAAGAATCATCCCGCGGACCACTAACTTTCCATGTAGGACGAGTCGATCCTTCGGTACCGCGCTCAAAACGATTGCTCACAGACGACCGCTCGAACATCTTCGTGTACATGACGGGACATGGTGGAAATGAATTTCTCAAGTTCCAGGACAACGAAGAAATCAGTGCGTTTGACATTGCCGACGCCTTTGAACAAATGTGGCAGAAGAAACGGTAAGCGACCAAGTTCATCCACAGCTCGTCTCAGGGGCTCTAAAGGTACATCTTAGGTACAATGAAATATTCTTCATGATCGATACCTGCCAAGCGAATACCCTGTACTCACAATTCTACTCCCCGAATATTTTGGCAACAGGATCATCAGAGATAGAAGAGAACTCTTACTCAGTGCGTTTTCCTTCAGTCCATTTATCCCTAGGCCTCACCGCAAGCAGCACGAAAACGACAATGATATTGGCGTATCCGTCATTGACAGCTTCACCCACTTTGTACTCGAATTCATGGAAGGCATCAACAAGACCAGTCAGGTTTCCATGCAAGACTTAGTATGCACTCTTCTCGACTTCACGCTGTTAGTCACTTACTCCCTTCAAAGTTTTCGTCTTATGATCCCGTTGTTATTCGTTCCCACGCGGGCGTGCGTTCGGACCTGTTTCGGCGCCCATTGGATAAGACACGTATTACGGACTTCTTCGGCGGTGTCGCTCAGGCAGAGGTATTTCCACCCGCCCAGGAAAGCGCGTGGACCGTTTTTGAAAACGTACGACCACCGGAAACGCCGCAGCATGTAGCAGTCGTTCCCGAGGGCGACCCCGTTCCCCTGCGTTACCGTTCCGACGAAGCGCACAACAACATCACATTGACATCGCTGGAGAACGAAAATGAAGCCTGGAACACGAGATGGAAAGATATCAGGAAATGGACTTCTGTCTTGTTAGTAGCATCCCTTGTGACTTGGGTATCGTTTGCACGATAGATCACTGTAATTCCGCGATAGATGCATCCAATCAGTCAATATTAGTGTGGTCTTTTCATTCAAGGAGTCCGAGTCGATTTCGAGAAGAGTCAGGTATGCATCTCGCTACTGGCCAGCACATTGTCAAAACTATTCAAGAAATACATGTACGCATGAATCACGGCAAAGTGAGAATAGACTCTTGTGTCTTGTCTGCTTTCAAGATCTGCTGGTGCTCTTCTGCATTCCATTTCTTGTCAGGGTCGTACATCGTCCCATCCTGGGACATGCACCACTCGATCACTGCACAAGGAGGCCACACGCCCTCGGGCTCGTCACCAGCGTCCTGGAGGAGCAGCGCGACGACGCCATGCGCCGGAACATCGTATACCGTATGGTTTCTCACCGCAATGCCGTTGTTAGTGTGCGTCCAGAGGTCCTGAGTCGCGAGGTGAGGCCCGTAACCGATGAACAAGTCAAACAGTATAGAACATACCCGCACGGAGTATTGCCTTCCAGCTCGAATCCAAGGAGACTCTGTCAGGTTAAAGAACATGGTCGCGGGTTCATCCAAGGTGTTGATCTACACTAGCTCAGCGAAAACACGAGAAGCAAGGATGGAACTGCTCACGAGCATAAAGACCGTCCCGTTTTGGCTTTCACCACTCCAGTACTGTGCAGGGTGAGTTGAATTGCTCACGTAGTCGGACTAAAGGTGATTTAATTCGGCAGGTCGATATATGCAAGTGCATGTTGACTTACATTGATACCCCATCGGAAGGGAGATATGCTGGTACCCACGACAGGGTCCTGGTTGATAGCGATAATTTCATGGTTGGTGAGGATCTCGAGGGATTCCTTGCTCGCAGACTCCAACTGGATAGAAACTACATCTCTACCCTGACTTTAATTCAGAAGAAAGCACGTACGTCGAGACTGATCAAGAGAGGGGATTTCATAAGAGCCCAGGCGGTGAAATGCGTCTTGGTTTCTTCATATGATAGATCGCCGTTCCCTCTTACGAGGGATATTAGCAATGGGTAATGAAGCACCAATCGTGCTACTCACACTTCCAGCTAGGAAAACATCAGGTTTAGTTCTACAGCGCGGAAGGAACTCACTATATCCATATCGTTGTGACCATAAAAATCGGTTGCCCACGTATAGAAAGAATTCCTGAAAGACGGATTCAGAAAAACTGAGACTAGTAAATAGGGCAACTAACTGATTGATGAGGTTCGCGATCGACAACCAAGTTGCTCCTGAAGGAGTCCATCAGGTGGTGATTGAATTACACCATGAATAACATACCAATGTCACTCGTCGTCTGACAAATTTAACTTGTTTATGAATGCGTAGACAGCACATTGTTAAACCACCTACCCGCCAACTTTGACCATATCTCCTCGCCCACATCCAGCCTTGTTCCTAGTTGAACACGTGAGCATGAACGTACCGGCTTGAATATAAGATGTACAACATACCCTTCCCCACTGGCATAGCGACAGGAATATGGGTGGTTTACCAGAAGTTTTTGCGAGATCCTTGATGGCATTCGCCATAGGTTCGTACCCTGTGTGGTAGTCATTGGTTCGACATTTAAATAATCAAGGTCGCCATAAACAAACTCACGGCCCATAATGTTCTCTCTCGTAATGTTGTCGAATGGCACCGCACAGTTATCGTACCTAAGGAAACAAAGGTCAAGACGGACCACAACATCGTCACACAAGCTGGATTTACGCACTTGAGATAATCAAAGCCCCAGTCCTGGAACAACTTAATGTCTCTATGCAAGTGTTAAAAGACTTGATAATCATAGAAGGGGATAAGGATTACCTTGCTTCATTCTGATACGAACCTGGGTATAACTGGCAAGTAAACCATCCAGCATCGCTGTACTGTGGGCGCGAGCGTCAGAAACGAAAGAAGACAGGTAAATCGAATCGTACAATTCCTGCTTTACTGCATGACCGTCGACATGAACACTATATATCATGTAAGGTTGCACCAACAGACTCACAAGCCCAAATCATGAATCTGGTCTGTCAGCGATTTCATTCCTGAGGGAAACCTAGCCTTGTCTGAAACAATGTTACTCCACCATCTATTTACCATGGGAAAATAACGTACTCGCGACGATGTCCCCATCAGGGCTTCGTTTTTTCTCCGAGTAACAATCATCGATGTTGATATGATCATATCCTGCATCCTGGGTTCCGGGAATAAATGCATACGACGACACACACGATACTTCTCAATACGAACCGCGAGACCGACAGATTTCATCAATCTGGCCGTCTTGATGATGAGTTCCTCGTCGATAGCACACTAGCAACACAAACATGAAATTCTATCGAACCTGTTGGACAAGAGCCACTCACATAGTATGCATTCCAAGCTGGTAGTTTGGATTGAGCACCCTGTGACTAGCATGACCTGATGACTTACTGTTATACCCCATGACTGAGAAAACTCCGTCAGACACCGTACACCTCACACACGGCCTTGATGCTCACCTGGAAGTTTTCCAACTCTCTGTATCTCGTTCGCGGGAGGCACATACTTTCCACGATAAACAAAGAAGGTCGACAGGCCCAATATTGCAGCAAGGGTGAACACCAGAACACCCCAGAATGGACCGTTTGACTTGTTTCGTGGTTGCGGCGCTGTATGTCATGCAACAAAGCAACGTTTTAACCTCAGAGTTGTAATACCACAAAGGCCCCCCGATTTGCGGTGCCCAACGAGGGACAAAGGAGGCGCACTCACCAAGTAAAGGTGTGTTGGATGTAAGCGTCACCTGAGGTTGTTGAGTAGCCAAATCATTGTGTCCCGGCTTTGCAGTCATCGCGTCTACCAGACGGTGGCGACAAAAGAGAAATATTACAAAATGAGACTCGGATGCTTTTGACTGTTGGGAAAACCTCCGTAAGCCTAGTACTGAGCTACGTACGTGTGGGGCCCTGGCAGCGGGCCGGTCACGGTCTTGACACCGAAATTACCTTGCTTGGCAACCTCTGTAAATTGTGGGAAAGTGCGGGCACCTATGTCACTGGGATTTGCCGTCCCACCTACACCAAGACGGCTCCGCACTCTCGGTCAGCGATATACAATGCCACACTCCTCGTTGCGAGTCCCCCAAAGTTTGAACGTGCACAGTTCAAGTTGGACGGCCCCAAGCAAGGTTTTCACCGACGCTACTCGTAGGTGGCAGGGGCACCTGCGAAGCTCAAAAATAACGTACTCTTCAACGACACTTTCCGAGTCTCTCATTGGCCAAAACACCCATAAGCGACCACTACCCGAGGACCTTCCTAACCGAATCCAATACAGTCGACTTCTCTCATAACACATACCCCTTCAGGCGGCTCTGGCAACCGAACTGTCAATTCAACAGGGTATGCATTGTAAGAAAAATAGCTAGCTTGGATGTCATACTACATACTACTCAGTGAGCATATTGTGCGATATTTAGTCCTCCATGTGCCATATGTCTCCGAAGGGGTATGTGTTATGAGAGCCGACTGTAGCAAATTTTGCTTTTCTTCTGACATTTGGGTTGTCTGATGGCAGTTCCCAAGTAGACAGGTAGCAAGTTGATACTAGTAGTACCACTGGGACACCACTATCTCTTGGTCAGTCAATATCGCAGCCCATCTTCCATTATTGTAAGCGGTAGGTATCAAAATGTTTCCAGATCGAATACAATGTCTCGATTGTCCAAAAAGTCGCTATCTAGTAATATTTGGTTCCGTTGTCAGCTGTGCATTGAGTTGCTGCTTCACCAGCGCAGGGTGGCCAGAGACCCGAAGGTTCGTCACCCGCGTCCTGGAGCAAGAGGGCAACAACACCATGAGGAGGGATACCAGTTGCAGTATAATCGCGCACAGCGGTGCCGTTGTCGGTGTGTGTCCAAAGATCCTAAAAGACAATATGTTCGGTTACGAACTGCAAAAACCAGGGGACCAACGAGATATAATACATACCCTGACAGCATACTGGCGACCAGCACGAATCCATGGGGATTCGGTCAGGTTGAAGAATAAGTCGGTGGATTCGTCGAGGGTGTTGATCTATCACGAAGAGGATCAGTTGGACCGAATCATTCCGGAGGATATATGCTTACAAGCATAAATATTGTTCCATTTTCACTCGGACCACTCCAAAACTGGGCGGGGAACGAAGAGTTGTAAGTCCAATCAGGCTATATCATACATTAGAGCACTGCTCAAACAATGTGGAAGAGCGACTTACGTTGATACCCCAGCGGAACGGCGAAATGCTTGTCCCGTACACTGGGTCCTGATTGATGGCAATGATCTCCGTGTTCTTGAGGATGTCAAGCATGTCTGAGTTGATGGTTGCGAGCTAATTTTCCAATTCAATACAGATCACGACGGACGCTGTTCATACAAAAACTCACATTGGTACCAATCAACAGTGGTGCTTTCATAAGCGCCCAAGCTGTGAAGTGAGTTTTGGCCTCGTCGTAGGTGAGGTCTCCGTTTCCTATTTCAAGCTAATTTTTGTGAGTAATCTTCATCAGCAATATTTCACAAGGGGTAAGCACCATATCGGGGTCGTTGCGTCCATAGAAGTCCGTAGCTTGTGTGATGAAGGAAGCGCTGAAGGTTTCTTCGATCTCTTTTTCCAAACTGACAACGCAACATGGGAAGCTTACGCGTTAATAATGCTGGCGATTGAGCCCCAGTTAGGTCCGATGTCGTTGTCGATCTATTCAAATCATGACACAATTATGACATACAACTAGCCAGAGTTAGTACTCACTCTCCAACTGTGGCCAATGGAAGCACCCCAACTACAAGAGCAAAATCAGCTTGCAAATGGTAAAAAACACGCTTTGCACCGACAGCCAGACTTGACTCTAGGGTCATATATGTATAAGCGAAACCCAACAAGTATATATTTCACGCACCCATCCCCATTCGCACAAGCTGAACACAAAGGTAGTCCCGGTCTGTTGGGCAACCGTTGCTAACGCATCCGCCATTCGTTGGTACTCTGCATCGTGTTGAGATGATGTGGTAGATGTTCAAATCAAACAGGATATACGTACTGCCGACCATACCCTGCCGGATCACATTGTCGAAGGGAACTTGGAAAGTGTTCAGTGTAATGGAAGTGACACACAGTGTCAGTCAATCACTGACTTGCGCAATTGTCATACCTGCATGGTAAATGGTCAGTCATATTCCAAAAGTAAAGAGGATAATAACACCCACTTCAAGAAGTCAAAACCCCAAGACTGGAAGGTAAGAGCATCTTGTTCCTCGTGCATGAAGGAACCGGGGTATCCTTGGCACGTGAACCAGCCGGAATCAGAGTACTGGGCAGGAATGAATCAGTCAGCCACCGCGACTTTGTCCTTGCAACTCACGATGCCAGCATAACTACCAATATTGAAAGTTGCACGCAATGAATATTTTATCGCTAGAACAGAACTGTTGTGCTTACAAGCCCATCGAGTGCAGCTGATCGGTAAGATTGTTCATGCTTGGGAAACGAATGGGGTCTAGTATCATGACATTTAGCCGGCGCGCCTAGGCGGCAAACAAGTGATTAACCGGAAAGGACTTGGCCTGTGGAGCTACGGTTCTTGCTTGCCCAACAATCATCCAAGTTGACATGGTTATAGCCAACATCCTGCTAGATTATGAGCAGGTCTGTCAGGTAGTTGGGTCGCAGCAGCCTCACCAAAAGACCATAATCTTTCATGTACTGGGCGGTTTGAATGATCAGGGTCTCATTTACACTGCACTATTTTGACATGACACAGCGTGAAATGACACATAGTCATCATACATAGCTCACCTCGAACACATTCCAGGCTGCCGGAGATGATTAGTTAGGTTCGTCAGTAGCCAAGGCAAGAATACCACTTACCATTATAGCCCATTACTTGGAAACAATTCAGCACCTTACGAGCTCACGACAGTGGATCAGTCAACTAACCTGGAAGCTTTCCAACGCCATTTTGCAGTGCAGTCGCGGACGACGCAATGGAGAGGATACCAGCGACGGTTCCGAGAGTCTTGAAAGACGGAGACATCCCAATACGCGAATGTGGTTCCCACGCAAGACTCGGTTTCCTGTCCTTTTAAACTCTGCATAATGACGTGATCAGAATAGCCCAGGACTCTCGTGACCGGTAAAGGAACGCACCTGATAGCAGCGCCAGTATTAAGCCCTTTCTTGAAGCTTCTTTCCTTGGCTGAGGAACATTCCAATTATAGCGGGGCGGTACATGTGTCCTATGCAAACTTGGAAGCAGAAAATGAGATCTGATTGATAGATGTTATACCTATTGGAAGACTTTGCCGTGACCAACATTGGGGAATCAGCACTAAATACTTACCGAGTACTGATGGGCGAGTCTGTCTGCTTGAATACATAGATGATGATGTCAAAAGAACCATCCATGTGAACGAGCACAAGGAGGGAGAAGACGTGTCTCACACATGCACGTCTCGTTTCAGGGTAATCATTACCTGATGGCACATTCCACTCATATAACTGGAAGGGGAACGGGCAGCCGAGACATCAGATGACCTTGGTACCGGTGTGATCCTGATAATCTATGCGGCCGCATCGTTTGTACGGTGGAAGAGAGCGAGAACGAATTATGTAAACAAGTCCAAACATGATCTGTGGCGATGAGTTAGGCGCCGCATATCGTTTGACCATCGCCATCATGAAGCTCGTCAGGTAAATATCTCACATTAGTCTGCGTTCTCAAGCTTTGATCTGACCCCAGAACCTCCCCATTTTACCTTTGAAAAATCTTAGAAAAACGTATCGCTGATGCCCATTTTCTTTGATTTATCACATCAGGTTTTTGATGAAGTTGAACAATGAAACCGTCTCCATCGAGCTCAAGAACGGATCGGTCGTCCACGGTACCATCACGGGTGTGTTTGTTACCTTGGTTGCAACCTCATGTCTCCCGCTAATCCCTCTACGAATAGGCGTCGACATGCAGATGAATACACACCTCAAAACCGTCAAAATGACGACACGCAATCGCGACCCAGTTTCCCTTGACTCGCTTTCCATCCGTGGAAACAATATTCGCTATTTTATTCTCCCTGATGCACTTCCTTTGGACACGCTACTTGTTGATGACGCACCAAAACCAAAAGGAAGGAAAAAGGAGGATGCTCGTGGCCGTGGCCGTGGAAGGGGAATGGATCGAGGACGCCCACGAGGCAGAGGTCGTGGGCGGGGGCGAGGATTCTAAACCCACTGATGCCGCCCAAGACGCAAAAGCAAGTTGTGGGGATGTCCGTTGCTCGTTGCTCGTTGCACGTTCTCCAGTTGTTAATACCTGCTAAAATATTGTTCCAGGCCTCGGAGAGCTTGCCTTGTATCTTTTACTGTTGTCCATACTTTTTGTGTACACACCCGAGTTATACGTTGTGGCTGTGCTCGCCATTCTTGATGTTTTTCAAGAGGTTCGCGTCAACATCGACGAGGACGCTACCTCTGACCATCCGCCAAGTTTTAGCATCGGGACAGGACACCACCAAAGTTGGTGTTCATGGCTGGATCAAGTCCGTCAGACGTCAGAAGAACGTCACTTTTGCCATCGTCAACGATGGTAGTTGTGCTTCGGGGCTCCAAACAGTCTTGAGCAATAGCCTGAACGCGGATTTTAACGGGTACGTCTATTACTTGTGATCTTGGTTCCAGTGATACGTTTCTTCCTGTCCTTTGACGTCTACAAACCCTTAGCTTGACCAACGGTGCGAGCGTGCGCATGACAGGCACTATCGTAGCCAGTCCAGGGGCCGGTCAAGCACAGGAACTACAAGTCGATTCACTGGAGATACTCGGAAAGTGCAACCCAGATGTCTGCTTCTAGTTGACCCTCGATCCTCCCTTTCGCTCACGCCGCTCTCTAGGTATACCCCATCCAGAAACAATCCCTGACGTTGGAGTACCTCCGAGACCATGCCCACTTGCGTCCCCGGACAGACGCAAATGCGGCCATGCTCCGCCTCCGCAACTCGCTTGTCAAATCTCTCCACGCCTTCTTCGAGGTACGTGTCCCACACAAGCACAGACCCTCCGCTCACCCCATCCCGCCGCTCACAAAAAGCCACACAGAAACACGACTTTTGCTACGCTCACACCCCGATCCTCACTTCTAGCGACTGCGAAGGCGCAGGGGAAACCTTTCGCGTAACACCCTCGTCTGTGTCCCCACCCCAAGAATCATCGTCACTAGAGTCCGCAACGCCAGAGCCGCACGCCGAGTTTTTCTCAAAACCAGCCTACCTGACAGTGTCCTCCCAACTCCACCTCGAGGCTCTCGCATCGTCACTCAGCCGCGTGTACACGCTCTCTCCCTGTTTCCGTGCCGAGCGGTCCCAGACGAACCGACACCTTGCCGAGTTCTGGATGCTCGAGGCGGAGTGGGCGTGGACAAAAGAGGTCGGCGACATATGTAACCTCGTCGAGGCCTGTATCAAGGATACTCTACGCTCCGGACGCGACGAGCGCGCGCTGCTCGCGAGAGGGATAGTTGGGCAAGAGGAAAGGACCAAAAACATAGAGGCCGCTGCAGCCTCCGAACCATGGGCACGGATGACCTACACCGAAGCGATTTCCGAGCTCGAAAAGTATCACACCTCTACTGCGTCGCGAGTCCGTCCGTTCGTGTTTGAGCCTAAGTGGGGTCATGGGCTGCAGAGCGAGCATGAAAGGTGGCTTAGCGAGGTGCTCGTCAAGGGCCCAGTCTTTGTCACGGACTACCCAAGCGCTATGAAGCCGTTCTACATGCGAATGAACGACGACGAGAGAACGGTCGCATGCTTCGACCTTTTGGTACCATTCGTTGGAGAACTTATTGGTGGATCACTGAGGGAGGACCGGTTAAAACTGCTCCAGCACCGTATGGCTTCTCATGGGCTGGATCCCGCAGGAGAAGAATATGGTTGGTACGTGGACCTTCGGAAATACGGAAGTGCACCGCATGGTGGTTTTGGAATGGGGTTCGAGCGACTAGTCAGTTGGGTGAGTGGAATTGAAAATGTACGCGAGTGCATAGCAATGCCGAGGTGGGCCAAAAGGATGTTGCTTTAGTCACACATTCCTACAACAGTGTTTCATAATTCAACACGCAATATCCAAGTCCATTATGGTGTGCTAAATGTGATTGACCACCAAGCGTTATTAGCACCAAGGATGTGTCAAAAAAAAAATCCTGGCAAGAGGTGAACTGTCCGTGCGGTGATGTATCAAAGGCAGAATCGACCCAACTATTGCCGACGTCAAAAACGGTGTAGACGTTCTGCAAGAAGACGTTGTCAATGATCCAGTACGCTTTCACAAATTAGGATTAGCGAACACTTGTTTAATTGTGAAGAGTGCTTACCACTCCCTCCGCCGGCAAGACCAGCGATGCAATCCGTCAAGCTCTCGGAAACTGGTCCGAGGTTGAAGGTGAGACAGTGAAGCTGCAAGAACCAAATGTCAGTGTTGGGGCGAGTGACCGACGTTATCACATGGGACTAGGCAAAATGTGAGTGGACATCCTATCCATCGCATGAGGTAACGTACCACTCCAGATCCCACTTCCCATTTCAGCCGAACCAGCGACGTCAGTATAAAAGGCCTTGGCTAAGCTATCAGTCGTAATGAGTAAGGTCGTTCCCGCCACCCGTAGGAAGCCTTATTGACCACAACTACATCTGGAGTATTATTCAAGCCGGGATGAACGAGACCAGCGAGGGGAATTTGCCAGTACGCCGGGAGAGATACTTTGACATACTCCAACCTCGACTCTTGATACATCTCCGTGTTAGTCCCGCCTATAGTGAATTCACTCTTCCCAGCTTCGGGAGAAAGTACGACACCGAACACCACCTTGCTTCACAAAGCACGGTTTCGAACAAGGCGAAGCGCAGAAAGCGGATATCGAGGAGAAACCCATGCCGAACACCCCGTCCGGGTGGAAGGTGGGGCTCTCCATCCCCGAGTAAGTCGTGGCAGCACCGAAGGTCTGGTTCACGGCCTTAAGGTGGTAGATCAAACGGACTTCAGCAATGTGGCGCAGCAACTGAGCTAGGCAGTACCTCATATCCGCCCATGTATACGTCGTCCGCGTACCGCGTGCCGTTCACACCTGAACCACTGGTGTACACTAACTCAAGATCAACGGAAGTCGGAGAGGTTGTGGGGTCATATCGTGCATGTCCGTCGCAAGTATCATCGCAAGCTGAAGGATCGAGTCTGCTGACCCGGTGTCGAAGTCGACTGCAGAGTTGAAGGTGCACGTTCAGCGATCCGAAGCAAGAAAACCCGGGAATACCTGTGAAATTCTCCAGGGGAGTACCACATCCACATGTTGGAATTGACTTCGAAGAGGAACATGTCATCTCTCTTGATGTGGCGACTTTGCAGAACGTGACTGGGTGAAGTGGGACTGTCTACTACCACACTGAACATATCCCTCTTTTTCCAACTTGCCTGCCGGCAAGATTTCCAACGTCACTGGCCTTTTGGTCGGCTGCCCAAATCCCCGTACCGATCGCGGGAACTGCTTGCGTCGAAGGATGAGGAGAACCTGTGTTCGATTGGTACGCAGCAAGCGTGGCACGACATTTCCTTGGTGTGACAAGGTTAAGCTACTGCACAAACACCAAGATCTCAAAAAAAAAAGAAGATGCCAGGAGAGTATCGTCACTTGAAAACCGCTCGTGGCCAATTTGTTGGTTTTGTACCAACTCAAGTTAAACAGGAAACAAACGGTGGTGAGACATGGACGAGACAGCTTACATTGCAATGCTGGCTACATGAATCTTGCGAAATTCTACTTTGTCATAACCCGCCGTGTTATCGACGCGAGTAGCGAGACCGTGCGGCCGTGGAATTCGAATCGCATTTTCATTAGGCTGGTTAGTTGCAGTAGATGTGGACGAAAAAGAAAGTAGAGCAACGGTCGGTGCAAGGAGCATGGTGAAGGACCAAGGAATGTCTGCTGAGATTGACTCACATCCGGCGCGTTGGGCACAATGTTGTACGTAAAGCACGATCAGGTTCGCGTGTCTTATCAGACTGGACCAACGATGAAACAACTTTTGGTTGGTGATGCAAACTACATAACAAACGAGATCAAAACGCAGGCCCTTCTGCATAAGAGTCGGCCTGGTACGCAGGCTCCTGGCCATAAGCGGGTTCTTCCGCTGCGGGTGGAGCAGCAGAGACGACGACAGGCTCTCTTGACTCGGACGAAGGCTCGGAAACGATCTTGTCAACTGGAGGGTCCAATATTTGGACGGAGTCGGGCAGGGGCTTCCTGGGACCTACTTGGCCATCAGGATCGTGGCCCTTCATTCTGAACAGGGGTCAGATATACTATATGATAGGTATGGCGGCACGCATACATTGTAACTTTGATACCAAGGACACCCTGCTTCAGTAGCACGTGTCGCACAGCGTGATCGACAAAGTCACGAACGGGTTGACCAGAGTGGATCATGAACCCGTCAGTGAACTTCATAGACTTGGCGCGGGCTGCACGAAGTTTGCCGGAAACGATAACCTCGCAACCTTTGGCACCAGACTCCATAACGAAGCGAAGGACACCATAACAAGCTCTAAAATTCAACTCAGATAAAAATCCGATACGCATTGACACAAACTTGCCGTCTAACAGCAAGACCACCGAGGAGCTTGTATCGCAAACTCTCACACTGCGCAATCGCAGAGAGTCCACGGTGTTGGACCTTTTCGGCGTATAATTCAAGAGAGTTTTCGGGAAACCTGAAACGCTTTTGAACAAGCGCGGTCAGCTCGCGAATGCGGCGAGCCTTCTCGCCAAGAACTTCTTGCGTGTGGGTGGCACGGATGATGATCTAGTAAGGAGATGTGAACATCGTAGTGATATGGACAGTGATATGCAGTACCTCGGTGCGTGCATGAGTGACACGGACATCACAGCCAGAGTAACCTTCCTCGGCGAGTTCACGGGTAAAGAATTCATTGAGTTCGGCGCGGAAGACACCGTCTGCGACAAACTTGCGCTTTTTGCTGATTTGAGCGGACATTTTGAAGAGCGGATTCTGTGAACGAGAAAGATAAGCCCAAAGGCATCATCTAAACCGAACGGCCGCCATCCATCTCAAAAGTTATGCCTCCCAGGATACACCATAGGCCGACGTCGAGTATAGACAAAGCTTATCGAGGGGGAGAAGGCACGAACCTTGCGGAATGTACGTCGTTGACCCCAGGTGTGTTGAGCTCGACTTGTCGATGTGCACCCTCAGGCCCATCTAACTTTGAGCTCCGCCTCAATCGCTTTCCATCTTCGATTTCTCCTGTCACTCCCACAAGACGGCAAGTAATAGTGGGTCTCAAAGTCGAATTTTTAGTTGGAACTGAAACTGAGGTAATGGACATAACTTGGGCAGCCCCTCGGCTACAATGACTCTGCCGGAATGCCAGGTGTTTAGGTCCCGAATCTCCGACAGAAACCAGTTGCAAACATGGAGCACAAATACTCGTTGTTGTTCTGACGCTAGGCTAGCCCCCCGTCCCCCCCCCCCCCCCCCCCCCCCCCCCCCCCCCCCCCCCCCCCCCCCCCCCCGCCCCACCCCGCGCCCGCGCGGGAGGACGACAGCGAAG
>JBBPLC010000331.1:0-28475 GCA_038089535.1 Hemileccinum rubropunctum | reverse complement strand
CTTCAGGGTAGGAGTTAGGGCTATTTATAACCCTGCAAGGGTCAGAGCTAATATATTTTAGTTCTCTTGCAAATATGAAGTCTTTCAAAAATGGCCCAACATTGGGACACTTATTTGAGCCACTGTATAAACCCTCTCCCTCCGTTGTCTACTCCTCAGTCCTATTCACTTGATTACTCTCCTACTTAGGGGCCTGGTCAATTGTCTACCACTCTTCTCTTACCTTTTCAAATCTACTCTGCATTTGCCAGCTTCGTGCACATTACCACATGCTCATCGTTGAATCTCATTTATGCTGTATCTGGGAACCGTCAACTTCCTTGTTGCCGAATATCACGTCCTGGTCCACATCTGGTTGGACACACATTCTCGTACCATACACACTGTCGCAGAAGTTGCCTGACACCTAGATTAGGTGTCGTTCAACTTAGTTGTTTTCTTATTTCACTTGAATAGGACTGCCACAAGGCCAAACCTGTTCGTTCCCCCTCGCCTTCTTCGTTACATGTGCTCTCGTGCTCACGCTGACCATATCACTTTCCAACAACAACAAGCCACACCAAACTTCTACACCGCCACTCAAATCATCCACATATCGCCTGCACCAGAGCCCCCTCATCTCTTTGCCCCCAACTTTGCCCACTACTTAGGCGAACTACCGCCAATCCACAACAAGGTTGATCCCAACGACCACCCTATCGAGCAACCAAGAAAATACTTCCCTGCTCCTATCCCATCTTGCGAAGTCACCCCCGCTCCTCGTTCTCCTTCCCCTTCCTTTTCATCCCATGCTGTCTCTCCCATTCCTCCACCTCCAGCTCTACCCTGCATACATCAATGCAAGCCCCGCCACAGAGAACTCAAGAACATCCGCCCCGAAACTCAATGTTTCACTGCATTTTACTGCCTATGTCCTAAATCTGTTCTCCACCGCCCCGCTAAATTCCTTTAAATAATGTCTGAACAAGCAGCTGCTCCGCCTGTCGACCCCAACATTATGTGGGCCGACATCCGAAACACAATGGCCAACATGGCCGCTCTTCTCCAAGTGTCATTACTCTCGCAACAACAGATGATGCAACAACTTGCTGAAGCTGCGACAACATGTCCCTTGTTGCTATCAACCAAGCTAATCGCCAATCCTGGCACATGGGACGGCAACCGGGTCACCTTCTGCCCCTGGTGGGTCAAGATCACAACCTGGGTCCAATGCCAAGGCGGTCTTGATGACTGACAGCAAACCACCGCCATCCTACTCCGGATGATAGGGAAAGCTGAATTCTTTGCGAGGATCACCCTCGAGAAGTAGCAGAAAAAGAACTCTGCCCTGGAATGGCCAACCTGGGAGAAGTTACAGAAAGAGGTTGAAGAACATTTCAGGATCAACGTCTTGAAAGAAGAATCATATATCTGGTTTACCAATCTTCGGCAAGGCTCGATGCTGATCGAGGTGTTCACCCAGCAGTTCGAACTTCTATGACAGGATGTGGACCTGTCCAGGCATGACAACAATATCTTACATCTTTATAAAGAATGTATTGACTATAATATATATTTTCAGTTGTCAACAAGAAGCCCCACTCTTGCTGACTTGCTAGCCACCTGGCAGGAGAAGGCTGTCAAGATGGGCAAAATGTTCGAAAAGATGCGCCTGGAATGAAGCAAACAGCCGCAGCAATGCCAATTTGAACCCTGCTTCACCGAAGTGGGCATGCAACTGGGCCAAGGCGCCCCAATGGACACTCGTGTGGTCCAACCGACACAGCAGACAACAAGGACCTGCTATAATTGTAACAAGGTCAGTCACCTGTCCCATGTGTGTAAAGAGCCTCGCAAACCATGTGGTCGACCCATCTTCGACCTGGTCACCAGCCACACTCGATATGCCCCGCCTCATCCTGCTCCTCTCTGCAAGATTCCACTCACCCCCACCACTGCCATCACCGCTGTTCCTGAAACAGCACAAGGTTCCGGAAATCCCCTGTGGATAACCAAAGAAGCCCAGGCTTACTACCTGGATATGTTTGAATCCCAGGCTCACCAACTCACCGCCGAGGGATTGAAGGGAAAAGGCAAAGCCAAGTAGAGAGAGGTACCTACTCAGCAATGGACCTTAAGTTTTCTTCTTCTTCTTCTTTCAACCGCGTTGCTGTACTAGGGGAGATGGATGGTTCATTGGGTGATGTCGACTTACCAAACAATTCTTTTTGTAATAGTTACGATACTGACTCTGAAGGAGCATCTCTTCGGAGTGCGGCACCGGAGGATAAAAATAGTGTGCTTAATTCTCTGGTTATGAACAATTTTTCCTTTTTACCCAATTCTGCTCCTAACCCTAACCTTACCCTCAGGAATACCTCTCCTACTAGGGAATTCAATATTGACACTGACGTACATTTCCAGAAAAACAATAAATGGCAAAAAACAATGGAAAAAGTGCTCCTAGATTCTGGAGCAGTCCAAACTTTCATGGACAAAAAATGGGTAATGTCTCTTGGAATACCTACAAAAAAATTATCCCTTCCCTGATCTATTACTAACGCCGATGGGACCTCCTCATCCCACGGAACAATCACAGACTACGTATCGGTCATGTTCTCGTACCAAGGACACTCTGAAGGAGTCGACACCTTGGTAACTAACTTAGGTACTCATCATATTTATCTAGGCTACGACTGGTTCCAACGCCACAACCCACTAATCAACTGGGTCAATAAAGAAATCAAATTCTGCTGCCGCACACATAACTGTGTCATGATCAACGCAGCAAGCTTGGTCAAAGAGGTCTGGAACCCAGCCATCCGTTTGATTGAAGAGGGACTTGCTGAAAAAGTACCCAAACAATACCACACATTTCTTAACGTATTTAGTAAAGAAGAATCCAAATGAATGCTGGTACAAAAACCATGGGATCATGCCATCAACCTCAAACCCAACTTTGTACCCAAAAAAGGTCAGGTAATCCCACTCTCTGATGCTGAATTAGAAGAAGTCCAGAACTTTATTAATTCAGAGCAAGAAAAGGGCTACATCCACCCATCAAAATCACCACAAACAGCTCCGGTATTCTTCATTCCCAAGAAAACTGGCGAGAAACGACTCATCATGGACTACCGCTATTTAAACAAGGGTACAGTAAAAAACTCATACCCTCTTCCTCTTATTTCAGCACTCATCGATCGCCTTAAAGGTGCGGACAAGTTCACCTGCCTCGACCTTAGGTGGGGATACAACAATGTTCATATCAAAGAAGGTGACGAGTGGAAGGCTGCATTCGTCACGCCCCTGGGGGCTTATGAACCCATTGTAATGTATTTTGGGATGACTAACTCTCCTCCCACATTTCAACAGATGATGAATGATATTTTCAACGACATGTACACTGCAGTTATCATGTACCTTGACGACATGTGTATTTTCACCAAAAACAAATCCGACGAGGAACACTCTGAGGTCATAAGAGAAGTTTTGCGCAGACTATGCAAAAACAATGTCTACGCAAAACCAGAAAAATGTGTATTTAACGCCGACAAAGTTGACTTTTTAGGCATGATGGTATCAGCCGACAGCGTCAGTATACAAAACAACAAGGTTGATGCGATACTCGACTGGCTCGCTCCCACAAAGCTCAAACAGCTTCAATTGTTCCTTGGACTCTGTAATTATTATCGACGTTTTATTAACAGTTTCGGACAGATCGCTCATTCCCTCAACAATCTAACAAAGAAAAATGTGCCTTACACCTGGAGGGAGGCACAACAAAATGCATTTTGACATGCTCAAAAAACAGTTTACCACAGCTCCTCTCCTCACCTTTCCTGACACTTCAAAGGAAATGTGTGTTGAAACTGATGCCAGCAATATCACCACTGGCACAGTTTTATCAGTCCTAGGGAAGAATGGCTCATGGTGCCCTTGTGCCTTTCTTTCTCACTCTTTTTCCTCAGCAGAACGCAACTACCCAATCTATGACAAGGAGTTGTTGGCCATAATTCGCGCTCTTGAAGAATGGCGACATTATTTAATCGGAAAAACGAACTTTGAGATTTGGACGGACCACAAAAATCTTGAGTATTGGAAAAAACCGCAGACGCTCTCGGGCTGTCAAGCCCGCTGGCATGAGCTTCTACAAGAATTCAACTATACATTAATTTACAAGCCCAGTACCATCAATGGATGTGCCGATGCCCTCTCCCATCACCCTGACCATGGCAACACAGTCGATAAATTAAATGAGAACATCACCATCTTCCCTTCTACTGTTCTCTACTCTTCCTCTTTGTCCATTCCAGTCGAATTAACCTCCACAGATGCTTGTTTACCCTCAAAGGGCTCTCCTGACGCTGCGGGCTTCAACCTGTATGCGTCTATCGATCTTGACATCCCTGCCCACGACCAAGCTCTTATACCCACCCGTGTCAAGATCCAACTTTCCTCTGGTACCTATGGCAGAATTGCACCTCGTTCAGGCCTTGCCCTCAAGCATAAAATTGACATCATGGCTGGAGTCATTGATGCCAATTATAGGGGAGAAATTGATGTAATTCTGTTTAACCACTCTGATTCCTCCTTTCACATCTCCAAATTTGACTGTATTGCACAACTTGTTGATTGAGCACCATGTAGTAGCTCTCAATGCTACTTATTACTTACTAGTTGTAGTGTAGCTTGCCTCATTAGGAAATAGTCACATGCTCCATGTAGTATATAAGTTGGAACTCAGTCATCTGAGTTCGAATAGCATCTTGTGTTCTTACCACAATCATCTCTTGAAACCAACCTCTCTAACCTTGGTGAGTGTCAGGTATTCCTCTACCTTACCACCTGTATGCTTTCAACATAAGAGATTCATTGTACCTAGAATGCAATGGTGCCTGATGAAGCAGCTGGAATGCAGGTGAGGGTTGTGAACAACACCATGTCTTTTATAGAGGTTCAGAATCTTGTATACAAGTGTTTTTTGACACCCAGAAGGCCACAGATCTCTTTGATGGTATATCTGTCATGAAAAAGAATAGGGATATTAGCTTTTGTGTTGTTGGACACAATATGGATTGGCATGGTGGTGGGCAAGCAGCATGACAGGCAAATTGCCCATTAGGATAACATAGCTAAGTTTGGAGTCCTGCCCTGGTAGTTTCCAATGGTTGAATTTTCAAATGCATTTTCTGCATAGTTTTGCAAACTGTTGTAACAGGGATGTACTGCTCCTGTGTGTGTCATGATGCACCCAATTGCATCTGCCTTGTAGATGCTCAGTGTGCACTTTGCTTTCTGGGCTGCAAATAATGTCTTGTCAAAGAAGACCACTACAGAGTGAGTGCATTTTCTGGCTGTACTATGTACATCTTGTAGGTGTTGAGGGTATCTGACTTGTCAGTGAGCAGGTAAATGTGGGTGTATTGAGTGTGGTTGTCTGTAAATGAGGCATAAAACCTCTTGTGGCCAGGCATTTACACATTAAATAGTCCTCATACATTCATGTGGACTTTGTCACTGAATTGTTCAAGTCATTTTGATTTGCAAACATTTCCAATGGGTTTCCATCCTGCTTTTCTATATTCACATGACTTACATTGACCCATTGTTGTCTACATAGGGTCCAGTTTGATGTCTTCAATCATGCTCTTTATAAGCATATTGTGAATCAAACTTGGTGCAATATTGAACAGGTAATTATGTAGGGTTTGCATGGTGAATGTTTTCATCATGCCAACTGCCCCTGCAAATAGCCATTTTGCAGAATGTTTGATGCAGTATAAGCTGTTGATGATGGCTATTTTTTCTACTAGCTGTTTATAAGGGCTGAAGATATGGCATACAGAATTGTGGAACAGTGTGGAGTATCTACAGTGACTCCCAAAACTGTTCCAATGTGTAATCCTAATATAGTGCACAAAGTGTTATAATTCAAAGACCTCACACTATGTTTTCATTTTCTCTTACTTTATTTTATACTTATTGTTTTCTTTCTGTTTTCAAAGTCACATGACAAGTGTGTGTGACCATGAGAACATCACATGACTTGGGGTCTAGCCCAATATATAATGTCATGCCTCATGTTATCTTCATTTCTGTCTTCTTCACACAAGTATGCTTCTTTCTTCCCATACAGGCTTCTTACTATACTTGTGTTTACCTTGTTTCCCTTCTTCTCTCCTGACCCTAAACTATTTAGGACTCAGATGACCTACCCTAAACCCACTTGTAATCTCTATATAAGCTATTATGGTTCATGGACCTCACACTATGTTTTCATTTTCTTTCAATTCTTTCACACTTAATGTATTCTCTTCACTTTTGAAGTCACATGACCAGTGCATGTGACTGTGGGACACCTCACATAACCTGGGGCCTAGCCCATGACATCATGCCTCATGGTATTTCATTTCCATCTTCTTCACACGAGTATGCTTCTTTCTTCCCACAAACAGGCTTCTTGCTGTACTTGTGTTCTCCTTGTTGTTTCCTTATCTATACCAGTCCTAAACCATTTAGGACTCAGACGACCTACCCTAAACCCTACATACTTACATATATAAACTCTCCTCCCTCATCATCTCTTCTTAGTCCTATTCACTTGAATTCCTCTCCTACTTAGGGATCATGTTCACTTCAAGTAGTACTCTTACTTCCTTTCCAATCCTACTCTGCTCTTTGCTATCTTTGTCCCTGTTACCGGACACTTGTCATATATGCTCTATTTGGGTACTATAAACTTTATCATTGCTGATTATTACATCCTTGTTCACATCTGGTTAGTGAAACGGCAAACGAGGCTGCTCCATCCACCTTGCGGGAAGGTTCCTGCTGGCGATGATGACGAGTGGCATCTAGCCAATAGATAAGGCCAACGAGGAGGGAGGAAGGGTTCGATGACGAGTGCCTTTCGTAATGGGATGGCATAACCCGGCAAGGAGTGTGGAAGAGCACCCACTGTGTACCTCAGGCAGTTTGGTTGTGGGGAACTGGGCAAGATACAAGTGAATAGAACTAAGGTAAATACAGGGAGGGTCTGTGGTATATATATGTAAGGGTACGGTTTAGGGGAGGCTCCCTGTATGTGTGAGGGCCGGTCTATAGTAGATGACTAAGGTAACATGAGGTGTCCATGAGGTTACCATGAGGCATGACATCACTGATGATGTCATAGCCTAGACCAATGAGGTCATAGCTCTAGGCCCAACGATGACGTCATGTCATGTGACCAGTCTAGGTGCGGTCCTAGACCCTAAGCCTAGCTGTGGGGGTTGTCACATGAGATGCTACCTGATAAGATAAGATAAGCGTCCAGTGTTATAGTAATCGTATCATGAATCCTATAACAACACTTGTCATTCTCCTTCATCTCTGGTTGCTCTTCTTTGCAACTTGTCCCATTAACAAGGATATCCCTTGGTCAATCATTCTTCATCCACCTCAGGAAGTCCCTAGGGCAGTCTCTGGTAGTTAACCACACTACTCATCCCATTGATAAGGAAGACCCTTAGTTAACACTCTTTGTTGCCCAGGTTCACGTTTGTTGTAATGGAGTGGAACGGCAAACAAGGCAGCTCCATCCACCTTGTGGGAAGGTTCCTGCTGGTGAGGATGACGAGTGGCATCTAGCCAATAGATAAGGCCAACGAGGAGGAGAAGGGTTCGACGACAGTGCCTTTTGTAACGGGATGGCATAACCTGGCAAAGAGTGTGGGAGAGCACCCACTGGTACCTCAGGCAGTTCAGATGTGGGAAACTGGGCAAGATACAAGTGAATAGAACTAAGGAATATACAGGGAGGGTCTATGGTATATATATATAAGGGTACAGTTTAGGGGAGGCTCCCTGTATGCGTGAGGGCCGGTCTATAGTAGCTGACTAAGGTAACATGAGGTGTCCATGCAGTTACCGTGAGGCATGACATCACTAATGATGTCATAGCCTAGACCGATGAGGTCATGGCTCCAGGCCCTATGATGAGGTCATGTCACATGACCAGTCTAGGTGCGGTCCTAGACCCTAAGCCTAGCTGTGGGGGTTGTCATGTGAGATGCTACCTGATAAGATAAGATAAGCGTCCTAGTGTTATAGTAGTCGTGTATCGCGAATCCTATAACATTTGTTCCTACCTGGACCAACCATAACAAAAGGTCTAGCTTCTCATCAAAGAGGCTATTGCCATCATAGTCCCTCACCATTTCACAACCACTGCACTCAGATCCTCATTGGTTGGCTCCCTGATGAAAACCACTCAACAACTTTTCCTCTTCTGAGCAACCTGACTCCGAAAAAGAAGACTATCTTGATCCTGAAACTGGAGGTTGAGTGAAGAAAGAACAACTTAAAGAACAACACCTAATCTAGGTATTGTGCGACTTCTGCGACAGTGTGTACTGTATGAGTACATGTGTCCAATCAAATGTGGATGAGGACGTGGTAATTGAGAACAAGGAAGTTGATGGTTCCAAGATATATCATGCAATGAGGAATGATCACGAGCATGTGATAACATGCACAAAGCTGGCGAAATGTAGAGTAAAGGAATAGGATTGAAAGAGTAGTACTTGAGAAGTATCCGACCCCAAAGGTGGAGGGAAATACAAATGAATAGGACTAAGGGAAAGTAGATGACAAGAATGGGTTTATATAGTGAATAGCAATGGGTTTAGGGTAGGTCGTCTGAGTCTTAAATAGTTTAGGGCTGGCATAAATAAGGAACATGAGGAAAACATAAGGCAAACATGAGGATGGCAAGAAGTCCATGTGAAAAAAGAAGCATACTCATGTGAGCAGAAAGACAGAGATAAAAGACATGAGGCATGACATCGTGATGACATCACAGGCTAGGCCTCATGTCACATGAGGGGTCTCACAGTCACATGCACTGGTCATGTGACTTCGAAAGTGAAAAGAAATTGTTAAGTTATGAAAGTGACAAGAAGGTAAAAAAAAATGTAGCATATAGGTCCTGAACTATAACACTATCCCCCATTCACCAGACTCGAGATCTAATTGAGAGTCAGTGAATTTGGTATAGGAGAGACTAAAAGGACAAAAAAGGGATATGAATTCAGCTCAGAAATGCCCTGAATGGGCTGAGAGGCATTGGGGTGAGCAGCATGAAACTTGGAGATTGCATCTTGTGCATGTTTTAAATTTATGGCGGGTTCCCAGGTGTGATCCATCTTGTCCTATCCCTTCCAGTGGATGAGGTATTGTAATTTCCCATGATGAAGCTGTGACTGGACAATGTGATTGACTTTGTATTCTTCATGATAATCTTTGGTCACGGTAATCGGATCTGGTTTAAATACAGATTGACTGTCTAGTGGGGCTCTGTATGGTTTGACACAGGAGATATTGACTGTGGGATGAATAGATATGGAGGAAGGGAGGATGAGAGTGATAGCATTAGGGAGGATAGCAGAGATATGGTAGGGGCCAATGAATTTTTGCATAAGTTTATGCACAGGGTAGGGGAGGGAGAGGTGTTCAGTGGAGAGCCAAATGAGGTCACCAATAGAATAGTCAGGGGCGGAGGAGCACTTGGATGTTTGTGCATACAACATCCAATCTCCTCATATGAGCAACCAATAGTTTTACTGAATGATCCCCCAGGAGTTGTAGTGGAGATTGCGGATTCCATTCCTGTAACGGAGTGGAATGGCAAAGAACCAACTCCTAACGAGGGTGGCCTAGCCTCTAGCTAGGATGGCCTGAGTGTCACCTAGAACAATAAATAACGATGAGGATCCTATAACGGTGGTCAACTGGCAAAGAGAAAGGACAAGTGGTACTCAAGTGTACTCAGGCCCCACAGTGTGGAGGGTAAGACAAATGAATAAGACTGGCTAACCCAGTCACATTGTGTTATAGTTCAGGACCTATACGCTATGTTTTTCACTTTTCTTTTACTTTTGGACTTAACATTTCTTTCTCTTTTCGAAGTCACGTGACTAGTGCACGTGACCATGAGAACCCTCACATGACCAGAGGTCTAGACCATGATGCCACCATGACATCACACCTCATGTCTTTCATCTCCGTTCTTTTTCCCATGAGGACGCTTCTCCTTTCCCATATGGACTTCTCGCCGTCCTCATGGTATCCTCATTTCTTCTCTTCTCACACCAGCCCTCAATTGATTAGGACTCAGACAACCTACCCTAAACCTCCCATACTTACATATATAAACCCTCTCCCTTTGTCGTCTATTCCCCAGTCCTATTCACTTGAATACCCTCCTCCTCTGGGGCCTGTTCATTTGATTACCACTCTTTCCATTTACCATTACCTTTCTACTATAGAGACTGTGAACAGCTCTTTAGTCAATCCTATCTCTGCCCTTGCTGTCTCCCGTGCGACGTTACTGCACGCTCATCGTCTCGCGTACCCAGTCCATGCTGTATTTGGGTACAGTTAACTTTCTCGTCGCGGAATACCACGTTCTCGTCCACGTGTGGTTGGACACTCGATCTCGAACCATTCATACAGTTGCTGAAGTCACCCAATGCCTAGATTAGGTGTTGTGCTCCTTTTGTTGTCTTCGTGCTGTTTCACATTGCTACCCTATATATAGTGATACCCTATCGTGCACAGACCAAGCTGTGTACTCTAGGGTAGGTAAAGAAGTAAGGAACATGGGTAGCATGAGGCATGATGTCATAGTGACATCATGAATCTAGGCTAGTCTAGGGTGGCCTGTAGGCACGTGATCATGGGAACTAGCATGTGCCCCTAAGGTACAATAAGATAAGATAATAGTGGCCAAGTCACGTGACCTTGAAAGTAGAAATTATAAGTCTGGGATAAGGAGAATCAAGGGAACATAATGGTAAGTGGTAGTGTCATAGCCCAAACTACAACAGTTCCTGTGCATGGAGAGTAGTTTCGTGTAACAGAGAAGGGGGTGGTGCCTGTAGCAGTGGTAAGGGTATTATTATGTGCAAATTGTGCCATTTTCAGCCACGAAGCCCAGTTCTTCTGCTTTTTGGTAACATAAGCTTGGAGATATGTGATAACTTCTCAGTTGACCCTTTCCGTCTGGCCATCCATCTGAGGATGATACGCCATAGAGAGTTTCTGCTGAATTCCAAGAACTTTGCACAGTTCCTTGGTAAACTCTGAGATAAATTGAGGTCCACTGTTTGAGAGAATAGTGTTAGGAAGTCCGTGGAGATACCATACATGGTCTTTAAATAAAGCGGCTAAGTCTGAGGAAGAAGTGGTTTTTAAACAGGGAAAAAGAACAATCTCTTTGGGAAAACAGTCGACGACTACCCCTATAGAATCAAAACTGTTGGAAGGGGGTAGTCCTGTGACAAAATCAAAAGAAATGTGTTCCCAAGGATGGGAAGGAATGAGAAGGGGCATAAGTTTGCCTGCCAGTGGCTTTGATGAATTCTTCATGAGGGAGCACACCTGACAGTGATTTATATATGAAGCAATGTTTTTGGCTGCACTGGACCACCAGTAGAAATGTTTGATGGAAGAAATGGTGCAGTCGCAGCCAGGATGACCAGCAATGGGAGAATCATGGAAGAGTGAGATGAACTCGGTGTGAAGGGAAGGGGGCACAAAAACAATGCCGTTCAAATTTCTAAAAAGCTTTTCTGATGTGTAGTATTCATATTTGTTGATTGTGTCAACATCCATCCTAGCAGATTCCAAAGATAATTTAGTTTCAAAGTTTGGAGAGAGAGAAGTGGAGGAAATGGCTTTGACTCTAGTGGTGCTAAAACCTTTGTCACTGCATTGTGACTCCTCTAGAGTCTTTTCTTTGAGAGTGGGATTTTCTATTTTTTCAATAATTAGTTGCACAATGTGGTTGAATTTGGAGACATGGAAGGGAGAATTGGAATGGTTGAATAGAATTATGCCAATTTCTCCCCTATAATTGGCATTAATGACTCCTGCCATGACATTGATTTTATGTTTGAGAGTGAGGCTCAAACAAGGCGCAATTCTGCTGTAGGTGCCCAAAGGAAGCTGGATCTTGACATGGGTGGGAATGAGGCATTGGTCATGGGCAGGCATGTCAAGAGTGATGGAGAAATACAGGTTGAGACCTGTGGCATCAGGGAAGCCCTTTGAGGGTAAGCGGGCATCTGGGAATGTCAATTCAACTGGAACAGAAAAAAAGAAAGAACGGAGAGGGGTGGAAGGAAAAATTGTGATGTTCTCATTTAATTTATCAGTGGCATCGCTGTGGATGGGGTGACAAGAGAGGGTGTCAGCACATCCATTCATGGTGCCAGGTTTGTAGATGAGGGTACACTGAGCAACAAAACTGTTGCAATGTTTAGTAGTTTTATATTGTTTACAATATACAAAGTCAGGACATGGGAATTACGCTTAGTATTAGTCACATGAAATAAAGTAGATATATTTGGCTTTCTATGGAGCCTTTGGTCATGTGATTTGGTGTAGAGAATATAGAGATATGGCTATTTTAAGTTGGTTATGTCATTGCAACAGTTTTGTTGCTGATATTAAGGATATCATAAACTAGTATGAGGTATAGCCTCCTTTGGCCTTGATCATCTCCTGAACTCTCCTGGGCATGCTCTCAATCAACCTTTGACATTCTGCAACCTCTATCTTCTCCCACTCCACTTGTACTCTTTCCCAAAGTTGTGTTATTCCCTTTGCTGACTCTGGATACTCTGCTAGCCTTCTTTTAAGAAGAAACCATAGATGTTCTATAGGATTAAGGTCTGGAGACTGAGCTGGCCACACCATAACCTCAAAGCCATGCTTAGCAAACCATTTCTTGGCCCTTTTGCTAGTGTGTTTAAGATCATTGTCCTGCTGGAAGATAATATCATCTGGAGTTTTACCAAAATACTCCAGGGTTTGCTGGAGTTCATCCTCCATAATCTGTAGGTAAAGATCAGTATCCATCCTACCATCAATTTTGCATGCCAATCCAACCCCTTCCCATGTCATACAACCTCACATCATCAGAGAACCCCCTCCAAACTTGACTGTTCCTTGTACCAATCTATCACTTATGTTGTAGTTTAGGCTATGACACTACCACTTACCATTATGTTCCCTGCATTCTCCTTTCCCTGGACTTACGATTTCTACTTTCAAGGTCACATGACTACTTCTCATGATCATGTGACTTGGCCACCTTTATCTTATCTATTGTACCTTAGGGGCATGTGCTAGTTCCCACAATCACATGCCTACAGGTTGCCCTAGACTAGCCTAGATCCATGACATCACCAGGATGTCATGCCTCACACTACCCATGTTCCTTACTTCTTTACCTACCCTAGAGTACACAGCTTGGTCCATGCATGATAGGGTATCACTATATATAGGGTAGTGAGTAGACTGTAGTATCTCAGTCTTATTCATTTGTCTTACCCTCCACATCATGGGGCCTGAGTACACTTGAGTACTGCTCATTCTTTCCTTCTGCTGGCTTTCCACCATTATAGGGCTACTATTGTATTTATTGTTCTAGGTGACACTCAGCTATCCTAGCTCAAGGCTGGGCTATCCTCATTTGGGGTTGGTTCTGCCACGTTTGCTGTTTCACTCTGTTACATGAGGTGTGGTGGTGGCATCCAGTCATTGTTAGGATCAAAGTTGAGATGTTACCCTTTATTCTAGGGGAACACAAGATCAATGGTGGCAAAGATAGAACAGTTGCAAGTATTGACCCAGAGGTGGATGATAACAAGTAGACCAAATGAAACGGGATGAGACTAAACCCTAGAGCATGTCACCTAATCTAGGTGACAGTTTGAATGGTATGAGTCCTAACGTTGAGCCAGACATGGACCAAGACATGATATTTGAGGATGAGGAAATGAATGGTATCCAAGTAAAGCATGTACAAGGGTAGAAACAAGTAGCGTCTGTTAATGAGGACTAATTCAGCAAAGGCAGAGTAGGAATTTGGAGAAGAAGGTATAGGAGTAGTACTCTAGTTGAAACTGGCCCCAAAGGTGGAGAGAGATTCAAGTGAATAGGACTAAGGAAAAGTAGACAACAGAGAAGAGCAGATTTATATAGTGAATAGTGATGGGTGTAGGGTAGGTCATCTGAGTCCTAAATAGTTTAGGGCCAGTCAAGAAGAAGAGCATGAGGTAAATGCAAGGGAAACATGAGGACACTGAGAAGTCCATGTGGGAAGAAGGAAGCATCCTCATGGGAAAGGAGACAGAGATGAAAGACATGAGGCATGATGTCACGATGACATCATAGGGCTAGGCCTCAGGTCATATGACTTTGAAGATAAAAAGAAAATATTTCAGTACAACAAAGTGGAAAGATAAAAACGTAGCATATAGGTCCTGAACTATAACACCAAAAGCTTTGAAGATGGAGGATGTGAGATGTATCATTCAATAGTGTGTGATAATGGGCACAACAATGGCAAGAGCAGAGTAAAATTGGATAGAAAAGGTAGAGTGGTACATGAGAAGTTCCCAGCCTCTAAGTAGAAGAAGAGAACAAATAAATAGAACTGAGGAGAAAGACAACAAGGGGAGAGGATTTATATATGTAAGTACATAATGTTTAGGGTAGGTTAGATAAGAGGACAATGAGGAGAACACAAGTATAGTGAGAAGTCCATGTGGGAAGGAAGAAGCGTACTCATGAGAGAAAGATGGAAATGAAAGAGACATGAGACATGATGTCATGGTAACATCATGGGGCTGGGCCTCAAGTCATGTGAGATGTCTCATGGTCATGTGACTTTTGAAAGTTTGAGAGAATATGTTCAGTATGAAGAGTGAAGAAAATTGAAAATGTAGCATAAGGTCTGTGAACTATAACACCTACCCTCTCCCTCTTACCTCCAATCTTGTTAATATACTTCAAGATGCAAAGGTCTTCACCAAGTTTGATATGCACTGGGGATACAACAATGTCTATATCAAAGATGGACATCAATGGAAGGTTGCCTTCATTACTCACAAGGGCCTTGTAACCCATTGTCATGTTCTTTAAGCCTTACCAACTCTCTAGCCACATTCCAATGCTTCATGAATAACTCCTTCCAAGACATGATTGCCAAAGGATGGCTTGTCATCTACATAGATGACCTCCTTATCTTCTCTCCTAACACTGCCACATATGAGGAATGAACAAAGCATATCCTCCAACAAATGATAGAACTAGACCTTTATCTCAAACTCAAAAAGTGCAAGTTTTTCACTGATGAAGTGAAATGAGATGGACAGTATATTAGGTGATAAAGATATACTAAACAATTATGATAGCTACAATACCACTTCTGGAGGAGTGTCTCCTTGGAGTACAACACCAGAACTAAAAAATAGTGTGCTTAATTCTTCTTCTTTGGACAAATCTTTTTCTTTAAAATTCTCTGCTAATCTTAACCTTAGAAACACTTCTCCTGGTGGAGAATTCAATATCATGACTGACATTTACTTGAAGAAAAACAAAACATGGACAAAAATAACAGAAAAAGTGCTACTTGACTTATGTAGGTGCCATTCAAACCTTTGTCAATGAAAAATGGGTACAGTCACTTTGTATCCCAACCAAAAAATTATCTCTTCCTTGCTTTATTACTAATGCTGATAGATCAGCTTTTTCCATGGACAAATTATGGAATATGTTTCTCTTGTTCTCTCATACCAGGGTTACTCTGATGATGTAGACACCTTGGTAACTAACTTGGGAACTCACTGTATTTATCTGGGTTATAACTGGTTTCAGTGCCATAACCCACTTATTGACTGGGTCAATAAGACAATCAAGTTTTGCCACTGCACACACAACTGTGTCACAATCAATGTAGCTGGCCTTATCCACAGGATCTGGAATTTCTTTATCTGCTCAATTGAAAAGGGTCTAGCAGAAAAGGTACCTTCTCAGTATCACAAATTTCTTGATGTTTCCAGCAAGAAAGAATCCAAATACATGCCCATCTGCAAACCCTGGAACCATGCCATCAACCTTAAGCAAAACTTTGTACCAAAGAAGGGCTATGTCATTTCTTTATCTGACATAGAAATCGAAGAAGTCTGGAACTTTATCAAATCCAAACAAGAAAAGAGATATATTTATCCCCTAAAGTCTTCTCAAACTACCCCCATCATCTTTATTCCAAAGAAAACTGGTGAGAAATGTCTCATCATGGATTACTGGTATTTATATGAGGGTACAGTAAAAAACTCATACCCACTTTCTCTCATTTCTTCTCTTGTTGATCACCTGAAGGGCATTGACAAATCTACTTGCCTTGATCTGAGATTGGGCTACAATAATGTCTATATCAAAGAAGGTGATGAGTGGAAAGCAGTGTTCATAATGCCTTTGGAGGCTTACAAACCTGTCATAATGTATTATGGAATGACTAACTCTTCTCCAACATTCCAACAGATAATGAACAATATATTTGGTGACATGTATGCAGTGGTTATTGTCTATCTCAATGACATGTGTATTTTTACAAAAAACAAAAATGATGAAGAACATTCAGAGGTCATAAAGAAAATTCTCTGCAGGTTACATAAGAATGACCTTTATGCAAAACCAGAAAAATGTGTATTTAATGCTGACAAGGTTGATTTTTTAGGCATGACAGTCTTTACCAATGGTGTTGGTATACAACCAAAGAAAGTGTTATAGTTCATGGACCTTATGCTATGTCTCTCACTTTTCTTCATTTTTTCATACTTAATGTATTCCTTTCACTTTTGATATCACATGACTGGTACACATGACCATGAGACATCTCACATGACCTGAGGCCTAGCTCCATGACATCATCATGACATCATACCTCATGTCTACTTTATCTCCATCTTTTTTCCACAAGTACACTTCTCTCTTCCCACATGGACTTCTTGCTGTACTTGTGTTTACCTCATTGAAACGGGGCGAAAACAACTAAAGGAGTACAACACCTAATCTAGGCGTTGGGCGACTTCTGCGACGGTATGGACGGTACGGCTTCGGGTGTCCAACCAAATGTGGACTAGTACGTGGTAGTCTGCGACAAGAAAGTTTACAGTGCCCAAGTATAACATGTACCTGGCACGAGGAACGACGAGCGCGCAGTAACGTTGCACGAGAGACAGCGAAATGCAGAGTTAAGATTGACTAATGAGCTGTTCTCAGTCTCACTAGTAGAAAAGTAAAAGTAAAGGTAGGAGTGGTAGTCAAATGAACAGGCCCCAAAGGAGGAGGGTATTCAAGTGAATAGGACTGAGGAGTAGACGACGAAGGGAGGGGGTTTATATATGTAAGTATGGGGACTTTAGGGTAGGTTGTCTGAGTCCTAATCTATTGAGGGCCGGTGTGAGACCGAAGAGAAATGAGGATACCATGAGGACGGCGAGAAGTCCGTGTGGGAAGATAGAAGCATCCTCATGGGAAAGGGATCGGAAATGAAAGACATGAGGTATGATGTCATAATGACATCATGGGCTAGACCTCAGGTCACGTGAGGGATCTCATGGTCATGTGACTTCGAAAAGAGAAAGAAAACGTTAAGTTTTTGAAAGAAGAAAAAATGAGAAACATAGCGTATAGGTCCTGAACTATAACACTCATTGCTTCCTTATCTATACCAGCCCTAGAGACTTTCAGACTCAGACAACCTACCCTCAACCCCACTTACTTACATATATAAACCTTCCACTCTCGTCATCTTCTCCTTAGCCCTATTCACTTGAATTCCTCTCCTACTTAGGGATCGTATTCACTTCAAGTGTAACAGCAAACGAGGCTGCTCCATCTGCCTTGCAGGAAGGTTCCTGCTGGCGTGGACGATGAGTGGCATCTAGTCAATAGATATAGCGAACGAGAAGGGAGAAGGGTTCGATGATGAGTGCCTTTTATAATGAGATGACATAACCCGGCAAGAAATGGAAGGGAGGACTTCCACTGTGGCTCTCAGGCAGTTTGGATGTAGGGAACCGGGCAAGAGACAAGTGAATAGAACTAGGGAATATACAGGAGGGGACTATGGTATATATAGGAAAGGGATCAGTTTAGGGGAGGCTCCTGTATCTCCATAAGGGCCAGTATGGAAGGGGAACATGCGGATAACATGAGGTGTCCATGAGGTTACCATGAGGCATGACATCACTGATGATATCATAGCCTAGACCGATGAGGTCATAGCTCCAGGCCCAATGATGACTTCATGTCATGTGACCAGTCTAGGTGCGGTCCTAGACCCTAAGCCTAGCTGTGGGGGTTGTCATGTGAGATGCTATCCGATAAGATAAGATAAACGTCCAAGTGTTATAGTAATTGTATCGTGAATCCTATAACATCAAGTACCACTCTTCTTACTTCTCCAATCTCATCTCTGCACTTGCTGTCTTCATCCTCATTATTAGATACTCATCATGAATGCTCTATTTGGGCACAGTTAATTTCATTGTCACCAAATACCACATCCTTGTTCACATCTAGTTAGACGTTCATCATCATCAAGTACATACCATTGCCAAAGTTGCCATTATCCTAAATTAGGGTAACATCTCCAGTCTTTGTTTCAGTCCTGTTTCAGAAAGTTGATGCCATTCTTAATTGGCCAGCTTCCACTAAATTAAAACAACTTCAATCTTTTCTTAATTTATGTAACTATTATTGTCACTTTATTAACAGTTTTGACCAGATTACCCATTCCCTCAACAATCTGACAAAGAAAAATATACCATATAACTGGGGGGAGACACAACAAAACATATTTGATATACCAGTCACATCACTTTCTACTTAAATAGTGTCTAGCTAGAGTGCATGGACCAAGCTGTGTACTCTAGGGCAAGTCTAAAGTAAGGAACATGGTAAGAAATGAGATAGCCACAAGGTATGATGTTAGATAATATCAGTAGTCTAGGCATAGTCCAGGCCTGTGGTCATGTGACTAATCACATGACCCTAAGGTACAATAGATAGGATAAAGAGTGGCCAAGTCATGTGATGGTGGGAACTAGTCACATGACCTTGAAAGTAGAAATTGTAAGTCTAGGAAAAGGAGAAGATAGAGAATATAATGGTAAGTGGCAGTGTTATAGCCTGAACTATAATAGTTATCCAAGTTATCAACATTGATGAGCCTCAAAAGGTTTGTTGAGAGCAATGCAGCTGTGATGTCAACTACTTTTTTAATGAGCCATTCATCTGCAACACAGATGGCAAGAAGTGTTGAATCTGCAAGTCTTGCTTGTATGTTTTGTTTTTTTCTAGTTTGAATGGTATACAATACTAATATACATTGATTTTGTAGGAAGCCTCTTATTGCTGAGGTCTCTACACTATGTCAGTCATGCCATTAGGTGAGTGCTATCAAAAGATCTTGTTAGATTGCTAATATTGCTATTGTCAGGTAAATTACTTGAAATGGGCCAGTAATAACAAGTTTGAATCAATGCTTTCAAAGGACCAACAAACTCAGAAAGACAAAATGCAACCCACATGTCAAAGTCAGCTCAATGTGTAATGGAGTGGAACAGCAAAGAACCAACTCCAACGAGGGTGGCCTAGCCTCTAGCTAGGATGGCCTGAGTGTCACCTAGAATGATAAATATGATGAGGACCCTATAACGGTGGTCAACCGGCAGAAGGAGAGGAATGAGCAGTACTCAAGTGTACTCAGGCCCCACTTGGTGGAGGGTAAGACAAATAAATAAGACTGGCTAACCCAGTCACATCGCTACCCTATATATAGTGATACCCTATCATGCATGGACCAAGCAGTGTACTCTAGGGTAGGTAAAGAAGTAAGGAACATGGGTAGCGTGAGGCATGACATCATAGTGACATCATGGATCTAGGCATAGTCTAGAGTGGCCTGTAGGCATGTGATCATGGGAACTAGCATATGCCCCTAAGGTACAATAAGATAAGATAATAGTGGCCAAGTCATGTGATCATGGGAAGTGGTCATGTGACCTCAAAAGTAGAAATCGTAAGTCTGGGTAAAGGAAAATCAAGGGAACATAATGGTAAGTGGTAGTGTCGTAGCCCAAACTACAATAAGATAAGGGAAATCAAGGGAACGTAACGATAAGCGGTAGTGTCATAGCCTGAACTACAACAATTAGACCTTGAAGCTGGTGAATGGGAGGTAGTGTTATAGTTTTGGACCTTATGCTATGTTTCTCACTTTTCTTTCATTTTATACTCAATGCTTTTTTTTCAAAATCACATGACTGTGAGAACTCTCACATGACCTAAGGCCTAGCCCATGATGTCACTATGACATCATGCCTCATGTCATCTTTTATTTCTGTCTTTCTCTCATGAGTATGCTTCATCTTTCCCACACAGACTTCTTACCATACTTGTGTTAACCTCATTGTTTCCTTATCTAACCCAGCTCTAAACTATTTAGGACTTAGACAACCTACCCTAAACTTTCCATATTTACATATATATATATCTCCCTCCAATTTTCTCTTTCCTTAATCCTATTCATTTGATCTCCTCTCCTACTTAGGGGCTGGGATTATCTCAAGTACTACTTTTCTTACTTTCCAATCTTACTCTATATTTGCCATTGTTGTTCCCATTACTGGACACTGTTTTATATTCTATGTCTGCTCCATCACCAATGAATTCACCTTGTTGCTCATCATTATCCACATTTGGATGAATCCTGTTGTAGGATTTGTGATACATTTACTATAACACTTGGATGCTTTTCTTATCTTATTGGGTAGCATCTCATGTGACGATCCCCATAGCTAGGCTTAGGGTCTAGGACCACACCTAGACTAGTCATGTGACATGATGTCATCATAGGGTCTGGAGCCATGACCTCATCAGTGATGTCATGCCTCATGGTAACCACATGGACACCTCATGTTACTCTTATCTTAGTATTCCCACACTGGCCCTATAGTACAGGAGCCTCCCCTAAACCCGTCCCCTTACATATATATACTATAGCACCCTCCTGCACTTTCCTTAGTTCTATTCACTTGTATCTTGCCTGGTTCCCCACATCTGAACTGCCTGAGATACCAAGTGGGTGCTCTCCCACATTCCTTGCCAGGTTATGTCATCCCATTATGAAAGGCACTTGTCATCAAATCCTTCTCTCTCCTTGTTGGCCTATCTATTGGCTAGATGCCACCTTCGTCATCATCACCAGCAGGAACCTTCCCACAAGGCAGATGGAGCAGCCTTGTTTGCCATTCCTGTTATAGTTCAGGACCTATACACTACATTTTCACATTTTCTTACTTTTCATACTTAACATTTTCTTTTTATTTTCAAAGTCACATGACCAGTGCACATGACTGTGAGATACCTCACATGACCTGAGACCTAGCCCCCTGATGTCATCATGACATCATACCTCATGTCTTTTATCTTCATCTCTTTTCCCATGAGGACACTTCCTTCTTCCCACATGGACTTTTTACCATCCTCATGTTTACCCTGTGCTCTCCTCATGTTTCTTTTCTCACACCAGCCCTTAACTATTTAGGACTCAGATGACCTACCCTAAACACATTGCTATTCACTATATAAACCCATCCCTCTCTGTCATCTACTTTTCCCTAGTCCTATTCACTTGAATCCTCTCCTACCTTAGGGGCCAGTTCTCTTGTCTACCACTCTTGTTACTTTACCAAATCCTACTCTGCCTTTGCTGTCTCTCGTGCTATGTTAGTGAACGCTCATTGTCTTGACCCAAGTACATGATTTACTTGGGCACAGTTAACTTCCTTGTTCTCAACTATCACGTCCTTGTACACATCTGGTTAGACGTGCGCACTTGAACTGTTCACACCATTGCCGAAGTTGCCCAATGCCTAAACTAGGTGTTGTGCTTTAGTTGTTCTTTCCTCCTGTTTCACTTTCACTCCACTACTGTTATAGTTCAGGATCTATACACTATGTTTTTCACTTTTCTTCATTTTCATACTTAACGCCCTATTTTCATTTTTGAAGTCACATGATCAGCACATGTGACTGTGAGACCCTCATGTGACCTGAGGCCTAGCCCATGATGTCATCATGACATCATACCTCATTTCTTTTATCTCCATCTTTTCACTCACATGAGTATGCTTCTCTTTCCACACAGACTTCTCTCTGTCCTCGTGTTTACCCCACCTTTACCTCATGTTTCCTTTCTCACACCAGCCCTCAACTATTTAGGACTCAGACGACCTACCCTAAACACGTCACTATTCACTATATAAACCCACTTCACTCTGTCATCTACTTTTCCTTAGTTCTATTCACTTGAATCCTCTTCACCTTTGGGGCCAGTTCTCTTGTTTACCATTCTTCTTAACTACTCCAAACTACTCTGCCCTTGCCGCCTCTCGTGCTGTGTTATTGCACACTTGTCATCTTGTCCCAAGTACATGATTTACTTGGGTACTATCAACTTCCTTGTTCTTGAGTATCACGTTCTCATGCACGTCTGGCTCAACGTTCACACTCATCAAGTTCACACCATCGCTGAAGTTGCCCATTACCTAGATTAGGTGACGTGCTCTAGGTTTTAAGTCTCATCCCATTTCACTTGAATAGGACTGCTGTGAGGCTGATCCTGTTAGCTCCCCCTCACCTTCATCATCTTATGTGCTCTTGTGCCTGCGCCAACCATCTCACTCTCCAACAACAACTCACTGCCATTAACCTATATGCCGCTACCCGCAACATCCAGATCTCGCCCACACCGGAGCCTATCCACATGTTCACTCCCGAAAGGAAATATTTCCCTGAACTAATCCCTGCTCAAGAATTCACTCCCATTAGTCAAGTCTCTTGTATTCTCTCACCTTCTCCCACATTTTCCTCTCATGCCATCTCTCCTACTCCCGCTCCAGTTCCAGCTTCTATTTCTGCACGTCGTCAATGCAGGAAATACCATCGCAATCCTCAAAACATCTGTCTCGAAACTACCTGCTTCACTGCACTCTCCTATCTCTGCCCCAAAACCCTTCTCCATTGACCTTCCAAATTTCTCTGAGCTATGTCGCAGCAAGAAGAACAAACTGTCCCACCAGCCAACCCAAACATTATGTGGGCCAATATCTGGAACACAATGGCCAACATGGCCGCACTTCTTCAAGCATCACTGCTTTCACAGCAGCAGATGACACAACAATTTGCTGAGGCAGCAACAGCATGACCATCATCACTGCCTAACAAGCTCATTGCCAATCCTGGCACCTGGGACAGCAACCAGGTCATGTTCTGCCCCTGGTGGGTCAAGATTGCAACATGGGTACAGTGCCAAGGAGGTCTTGATGACTGACAACAAACCACCACTGCTCTCCTTCGGATGATCGGCAAAGCTAAATCGTTTGCGAGGATCACCCTCAAAAAATATCAAAAGAAAAACTCTGCCTTGGAATTATAATGGAGTGGAATGGCAAATGAGGCTACTCCATCTGCCTTGCGGGAAGGTTCCTGCTGGCGATGAGGATGAGGTGGCATCTAGCCAATAGATATGGTCAACAAGGAGGGAGAAGGGTTTGACGATGAGTGCCTTTCGTAACGGCATGGCATAACCTGGCAAGGAGTGTGGGAGAGCACCCACATGGTATCTCAGGCAGTTCGGATATAGGGAACTGGGCAAGATACAAGTGAATAGAACTAAGGGAAAGTACAGGACTACAGTATATATATGTAAGGGGACAGGTTTAGGGGAGGCTCCTGTACTATAGGGCCAGTGTGGGAACAATATGATAAGGTAACATGAGGTGTCTGTGCGATTACCATGAGGCATGACATCACTGATGATGTCATAGCCTAGACCGATGAGGTCATGGCTCCAGGCCCAATGATGATGTCACATCATGTGACCAGTCTAGGTGTGGTCCTAGACCCTAAGCCTAGCTGTGAGGGTTGTCATGTGAGATGCTACCTGATAAGATAAGATAAGTGTCCAAGTGTTATAGTAATCGTATTGCGAATCCTATAACAGGAATGGCCAACCTGGGAGGAGCTAAAAAAGGAAGTAGAAGGGCATTTTTGAATCGATATCCTAAAAGAAGAATCTTACATCTGGCTAACTAATCTTCAACAAGGCTCAATGCTGATAGAAGTTTTTACCCAACAATTTGAGCTTCTCTAGCAGGATGTGGACCTGTCGCGACATGACCACAATGTCCTCTATCTCTACAAGGAATAGATTGACTATAACATCTATTTCTAGTTGTTGACCAGAAGCCCTGCCCTTGCCGACTTGCTTGAAATATGGCAAGGGAAAGCTGTGGAAATGGGTAAGATGTTCAAGAAGATGCAGCTAGAAAGGAGTAAGTAGCTGCAACAACGTCAATTTGAGCCCTGCTTCATGGAAGTGGGTACACAACTGGGCCAAGGCACTCCGATGGACATGCATGCTGTTCAGCCTCAACAAGAAATGCACACTTGTTATAATTGCAGTAAGATGGGATATCTCTCTTGTGCTTGCAAGGAACCATGAAAGCCTAGAGGTCATCCCATCTTCAACCTGGTTACTGGTTGAACCTGCTATGCCTCACCTTGTCCTGCCCCTCTCCACGAGATCCCCCACACTCCAACCACTTTCATCACTGCAGTTCCTGAGGCTGCACAAAGTTCTGGGAATCCCCCATGGATGACTGAAGAGGTGCAAGCCTATTATTTGGACATGTTTGAGTCCCATGCACATCAACTCGCCAGAGAAGGACTCAAGGGAAAAGGCAAGGCTAAGTAGGGAGAGATACCTACTCAGCTATGGACTCCATTTCTTCTTCTTCTTGTTTTCCTTCTTCCACTTCCTTTAATTGTTGTGATGTACTTGGGGAGATGGACAGTCTATCAGATGAGGTTGACTCACTGAACAATTTATCTTGTAATAGTTATGATACCGACTCTGAAGGAGCGTCTCTTTGGAGTGCAGCACCAGAGGATAAAAATAGTGTGCTTAATTCTTCAATTACGAACAATTTTTCTCTTTTACCTAATTCCCCTGCTAACCCTAACCTTACCCTCAGGAATACCTCTCCTGCTGGGAAATTCAACATCGACACCAACATTTATTTTCAAAAAAACACAAAATGGCAAAACACAATGGAAAAAGCACTCCTCAATTCTGAAGCAGTCCAGACTTTTGTGGACAAAACATGGGTAACATCTTTGGGCATTCCTACAAAAAAATTAACCTCTCCTAGATCTATCACTAATGCTGATGGGACCTCCTTGTCCCATGGAACAATCACGGACTTTATCTCAGTTGTCTTTTCATACCAAGGTCACTCTGAAGGAGTTGATGCTTTGGTAACAAATTTAGGCACTCATCAAATTTATTTAGGCTACGACTGGTTCTAATGCCACAACCCACTTATTGACTGGGTTGACAAAGAAATAAAGTTTTGCCACTGCACATGCAATTGTGTCACTATTAACATGGCTGGATTAATCAAAGAGGTCTGGAACCCAGCAATCTGTTCTATTGAAGAAGGACTTGCTGAAAAAGTACCCAAACAGTACCATGAATTTCTGGATGTATTTAGCAAAGAAGAATCCAAATGCATGCCTGTGTGCAAACCATGGGATCATGCCATTGACCTTAAACTCAACTTTGTACCAAAGAAGGGTCACATAATTCCTCTCTCTGGTGCTGAACTGGAAGAAGTCAGGAACTTCATTACATCCAAACAAGAAAAGGGCTATATTCACCCATCAAAATCACCACAAACAGCCCCCATATTCTTTATTCCAAAAAAAACTAGCAAGAAATGTCTCATCATGGACTATCGGTATTTAAATGAAGGAACAGTCAAGAATTCTTATCCACTCCCCCTCATTTCCACCCTCGTCAATTGCCTGAAAGGCATAGACAAGTTCACTTGCCTCGATCTTAGGTGGAGTTACAATAACATCCATATTAAAGAAGGTGACAAATGGAAAGCCACATTTGTAATGCCCCTGGGGGCTTACAAACCTGTCGTAATGTATTTTGGGATGACTAACTCCCCTCCCACATTTCAACAGATAATGAATGATATATTTAATGACATGTACACTACCATCATCATCTACCTTGACAACATGTGTATATTCACAAAAAATAAAACTGACAACGAGTACTCCAAGGTTGTAAAGGAAGTATTGCATAGGTTATGTGAAAACAACCTTTACACAAAACCAGAAAAATGCATATTTAATGCCCAAAAAGTTGACTTTTTAGGCATGACAGTATTAGCTGACAGTGTTGGCATGCAGAATAACAAGGTTGATGCTATACTTGACTAGCCTGCCCCTACAAAGCTCAAGCAGCTTCAATCTTTCCTCGGCTTATGTAACTATTACCATCATTTCATTAACAGTTTCAGACAGATCACCCGTCCCCTCAATGATCTGACAAAGAAAAATGTGCCATACACCTGGGGGGAGACACAACAAAAAGTGTTTGATACACTCAAACAACAGTTTACAACTGCTCCTCTCCTCACCTTTCCCAACACTTCCAAGGAAATGGACATTGAGACTGACACTAGCGATATTGCTACTGGTGCAGTCTTATCAGTCCTAGGGGAGGATAGCTCTTGGTGTCCTTGCGCTTTCCTCTCCCATTCTTTTTCTTCTGCTAAATGCAATGACCCAGTCTATAACAAGGAATTGCTCACCATCATTTGCACCCTCGAGGAGTGGTGATACTATTTAATTGGTAAAACTAACTTTGAGATTTGGACAGATCATAAAAATCTTGAATACTGGAAAAAGCTGCAAACGCTCTCAGGCCGTCAAGCCCACTGGCACAAACTCTTACAAGAATTTAACTACATCCTCAGTTATAAGCCAGGCACCATGAATGGATGTGCTGACACTCTCTCTTGTTGCCCAGACCATGGCAATGCTGTTGATAAACTAAATAAGAACATTACCATTTTCCCTTCTACTGTTCTCCATTCCTCTTCCTTATCTATTCCGGTTGAATTAGCCTCTTCAGATGCCCACTTGCCCTCGAAGGGCTCCCCCAACACCACAGGCTTCAACCTGTACACATCCATTGATCTTGATATCCCTGCCCACGATCAATGCCTTATCCCCACCTGTGTCAAGCTCCAGCTCCCTCCTAGTATCTATGGCAGAATTGCACCCCGTTTGGGACTCACTCTCAAACATAAAATCGATGTCATGGCCAGAGTCATTGACGTCAATTATAGGGGAGAAATTGGTGTAATTCTGTTCAACCACTCCGATTCTCTCTTTCACATTTCTAAATTCGACCATATCACACAACTAATCATCAAAAAAATAGAAAATCCTACACTCAAAGAAGAAAAGACTGTAGAAGAGTCTCAACATAACAATAAAGGTTTTGGCTCTACCGGAGTCAAAGCTATCTCTTCCACATCTATGTCTCTGAACTTTGAAACTAAATTATCTTTGGAATCTGCCAGGTTAAACATTGACACTATCAACAAATATGAATATTATGCTTCAGAAAAAATTTTCAGAAATTTGAACAGCATTGTTTTCATGGCCCCTGCCCTTTGCACTGAGTTGATCTCGTTATTCCATGATTTCCCAGTTGCTGGCCACCCTGGTTGCAACTGCACTATTTTATCTATTAAACACTTTTACTGGTGGCCCGGTGCAGCCAAAGACATTGCTACCATTGATCACTGCCAGGTGTGCTTCCTCATGAAGAGTTCATCAAAGCCACCGGCAGGTAAAGTTATACCACTCCCCATTCCTTCTCATCCATGGGAAGACATCTCCTTTGATTTTGTCACAGGACTACCCCCTTCCAACAGCTTCAATTCCATAGGGGTAGTTGTCAATCGTTTTTCTAAAGAAATCATCCTTTTTCCATGTCTAAAAACAACTTCCTCTGTGGATTTAGCCACGTTATTTAGGGACCACATATGGTGTCTTCACAGACTACCTAACACTATTCTCTCAGACAGGGGACCACAATTTGTCTTGGAGTTTACCAAGGAACTCTGCAAAGTCCTTGGAATTCAGCAGAAACTCTCTATGGCATACCATCCTCAGATGGATGGCCAGACAGAACAGGTCAACCAAGAAATTATCACGTATCTCCATGCTTACATTGCCATAAAGCAGAAGACTTGGGCCTTGTGGCTGAAAATGGCACAATTCATGCACAACAATACTCTCACTACCACCACAGGCACCACCCCTTTTTCAGTTACACAAAACTATTCTCCATGCATGGGAACAGAGCCCACAAACTCCACTACAACTCCTGGGGGGTTGTTTGGTAAAACTATTGGTTGCTCCCACAAAGAGATCGCTTCCATACTACAGAAAACCTGTGATCAGATGTTGCATGCACAAACATCCAAGTGCTCTTCTGCCCCTAATTATTCCATTGGAGACCTAGTCTAGCTCTCTACCAAACATCTCTCTCTCCCATACCCTGTGCATGAACTTATGCAAAAATTCATTGGCCCTTATTGTATTTCCGCCATCCTCCCTAATGCCATCACCCTTGCCATCCCTTCCTCCATGTCGATTCATTCCACAGTCAATGTTTCCTGTGTTAAACCCTACAAAGCTCCACTGGATGGTCAACC
>JBBPLC010000330.1:0-28488 GCA_038089535.1 Hemileccinum rubropunctum | reverse complement strand
TTCCCGGTAGAGGCAGCGTGATCTGGCGTGACTGGTGGACTCACGCTGTCGTCGACGCCGTTCCCGGTGGAAACACGACACTGAGTGCACCCATCAGCCACATCAACGTCCATATTCGGGATAGCTCCATCTTGCTGTTGCACCAGGAACCTGCGTACACGATCTACGAGACGCGTGAGGGGCCTTACTCGCTTCTCGTATCGTTGAACGCGGCTGGCACTGCATCGGGCGACGCGTACATTGACGATGGGGAAAGTTATCCACCCGGACCGAACCGTACCTTGACTTTCTCCGCTTGCAATGGCAATCTGGACATTGAGAGCAAAGGAGAGTACAGTATTCAGCAGAACCTGGAGACGATTACGATTCTAGGTGTAAAGCAGCCGGCGATGGTAACGTTCAATTCGGAGACAATCCAGGGATGGACGTATAATTCTGCGAACGAGGAGTTGACTATATCGAACTTGTCTATCGAGTTGAACGCTGCGCAGATGACGCTGAGCTGGGAGTAGAGAGGAGACGAGGAGCGTAGTCTTTTGTGTGTAGTGTTCCAAAAAATACTTGGTTGGATTTACCCATGTACCTGTTGTATTTCTTCAACGCCCATTGTCTCTCAACTTTTGGGGTAACTACTGATGCTTGTGAAAGGTTGTTATATCAAACGAAGGCATTTCGTTAGCCAAAGGTGGAGCGTTGTCTGCTTTACTTGATGAGAACGAATCACCTGATCTCGAGTGTCAGAGCTAGCCTTTTGAGGTGATTAGTTCTCGATTCTCATCCTCGCGACAGGCGATAAGGTCACGGAATGAACCCTTGCTTATATTTGCACGGACCTCGAACGCCTTCGTGGCATACATTTTGGACTCGAGGTGCCAGTCCAGCGTGCCGAAGCCACTTACTAGTTACCATTTCCTCGCGATAGCAGACGCACCACGAGGACAGTAACTAGTAAGAATTTTCAGGGCAGCATTAAAGAATACGACAAGCGATGATTGACCGAGACCGATGCATGCATCAATTTTGTCTGGAATCCTTCGAGTTTGCTTGCTGTGATCCACAAAAGAACTTGCGTCCATTCGGAATAAGTGAAGTGATCCTGCCAATGAATACGGTGTACAAAAGTGTCGCGTGATCGTGATCATTTGAGAACTCTGGGGATAGGATGGCCCGCAGAAAAGGAATTCGTGCCAAACTGAGTTGGCTGAGCCTCCGCAGTATCTGCAGTGCTTCAAGTTATGGAAACTGACAGTCACAGTTGAAGATAGCGCGCTCGAGGACATTAGGATAGTACCCACGATCATAAGTATACCACAACATAATAGCAGTTGAGCGCCAACTTGCTTCTCATTGTCCTTTGAGTCTCGAGAGTAGCCGTCCGTCGATGCGCCCTGTTTCTTTTTGTCCTGAACAAGAGTGGCAAATGAAAGGCCACGCCGCACAGGCATGGACGATAAAACCCTAGGCGAGCACGACAAAGGCGTTTTCAATCTATTTGAACTCACCCTTGCTCTGACTTGGCCCTCATGGAGTCCAAGCTCCCGTTTCTCCCCGTCTTCTCCGCTGCTCACATCTCCAAATGGGATACCCTTCCCGAAGACACTGGATTCGGCATCCGTGTTACACAGTCCGCACATAAGCCTGAAAGAACGATGCGGCCGTCTGTTAACAACCAGCCTCAGAACGACGCTGGCCACGATACGTGTGCACCAGACACGGACATCTCTGTGACTTCGCGCGAGTGCACCGTCGCCGCTGTCATTACAAAGTCTAAGTCCGACTCATCACACGGTATGTACTAGTTGTCAACGTACATATTTTGGGAAATATCACACTTGTTCCGGCTTTTTTCCTTGCTCTCTCTCTCCGTCGTCACTCGTCCTTTTCTTCCTTACTCTGGGGCATAGAAAACATGGCCATTAAGACCCATACCTGGATCACCCTCTGGTTCCTCTTGACTGCACCCGTCATCATTTGGGATGCGACATACTGTTTTTTCAGGTGTGCCTCGTGTGCTTGTTGTTCGTGCGGTATCTCATTCCTGGAACGTCCAGGCCGCGCTCGATGGTCGGGGGAGATCTTCACTGGATTTGGGAGCCATACGGAATATACCAGAACATAGACTACGTGTGTCCACCCTCTAACCAAGTTGGTTCACACGTTCATGCACATTGGGATAGGTATATGGCATGAAATCCCTAGAAGAAAACAATGGGTTCCCCAACGCACAGTGTCAGCTCTACATTTTTCCAATCCATTCCAAGTCTGTTTAACCTCGGCTTTTTTTCTATGCGCAGCCCTTCTGAATCTGGTGGAAACGGCACTAAACATCGCCTATGTCTATCACACATATGTATCCAGCTGGCCTGGCGCACCTCTGGTCGGCTTCGCTGGAGCGACAATGACGCTCTCCAAAACGGTCCTTTACGGGGCACAAGAGTTTTATTGCGGCGGGTGTGCGATCGGACACAACACCTTGGGCACTTTATTACTCTACTACATAATACCCAACGGGTACGCGTTTCAAATTTTGATCGTGCGTGTGCTGATGACGCTCGCTTTCTGCGACCTTGCTTTGTGCGGCTGCTCCTGGGATAGACTTTGGATCGTGTTCCCGGGTATGATTGTTTGGCGTCTAGGTGGTGACATCGTGGGTTCTCTCGCTGCTGCTTCGCAGAGCGCGCGTAGGGCTGCGTCTGGAAAGACACAGTGAACCCTCGATGTTGGTACAAACTAGGTGCAAATATCCTGCACCATGACGACGAATGCGTCGTCACGGCGGGACCAGGAGAAGATAGCCTCTTCAAGTTCCATATAACCTTGTCGCAAAAGGAGGGATCATATTGGACGTTATGTATGTGTGTTATATATATTGTGTATACAATTCTATTCCGCCGCTCTCGACACAACATCCTGTCTCCAATAAGAATAAATATTACATACGCGTCCATCTCGCAAAGACCCCTGTTGTTGTACATACACGAGCATGTATATCCTAAGCTCCCTTAATACATCCGAAAAGATAGTACAATACACATACTGAGAGAACGCAGAACAAAGCAACATTGAAACAGGAAAGCAAGTTGTCGCAGCAAAACCCGTCCATCGAATGCAAGTCAACGAGCGACCGACGAAGCGCGCGCGAGAATGTTTCACTTCACGTGGAGCGTCGAGCATGCCAGCGCGTCCGAGGCTCGCAGCCACCGCCCAACCCCCTCTAGTCCATCTCCATCTCCATCTCCATCCCATCCCACGTCTGCTCTACCCCCCTCACACCTTTCCCGCCCTCGACGTCCCCCACGTCCTCGCGCATACGCGACCCATAGACCGTCGCGCGATCGACGCCGTCTTCCATTTCGTCTTCCAAACCAACCCGCACGTCCACCCCACCTTCGTCGTCATCGTCATCGTGCTCATGCTCATGCTCGTCGTCGCTCCTGCTCTCCGACGCCGACCGCGACGACCTCGATTTTGATCGGACGGACGAGCGCGGGAGGGTCCACCCCGCGTTGAGACGGGGTACGATTCCATACTCGAAAGCGTTCGATCGGCGACGCGTTCTCTCCCTCAACCCATACGAGTGCGAACGCGTATGTGAATGCGAGTGAGAATGTGACAATGGCACTGACCCGCTCATCCCCGAATGCAACGCGAGCAGATTAAGCGCGTCGGTCTCGGTTGTCTGCGTCGCCGGAACACCCACACCCACACTCGTACTCTTTCCATCCGTCCCCGTCGGCATGCCCAACATTCCAGGACGAACCTGCGCAGTACCGATACCGTTCTCGGAGAACCCGTGTAACCGAGTTCCGGGGGAGGATCCCATCGTCGTGCTTGCAGGCACGGAGCAAGAGATGGGGTGCGAGGCATGGACACCATATGCGGATATGGAAGTACCCATGGAGGGAGGTGGGGAAGCGCTCGCGGTTGCGGTCTCGGTCGCGCTGGATGTTGGTGCATGCCCGACGTCACCGTTTCCCTGCGCCGGGACCGAGGAAGGCGGGGGGACAAGACCCCCGGAGAGAAAAGACGGCCACAGGGAACGGTCTTCAGGCAGGGAGGCAGACGACGGGGAGAGGTGCGAGAGGATCGCGGCGGCCTATACAGTGCCAAGTCCAGGTTAGCGCCACATGGACAGCCCAAGAGCGGAGCAGGGGGAAACAGGAACGCATAACTTAGGCGCCTGCGCCGCCCGCGCAGAGGACCGGATTTGGAAGGAGGTGGAAAAGGAAAAAAAAAACAAGGCGGAAGAAAAAAAAACTCACCTCGAGCAACTGCACCTGTTGGTGTTTGCTCAACACAAACTTGGACGCTTCTCGCCACTGGGGGGTATGTTCCCAACGGTGCTTGATCAGACACGACGGATGTCGGTAGACCTGAAAACATATAGATTAAATTTAGCCACGCTTGCAGCGACATGCGAGCGGTCGTAGAGGAGACGGCATGACCTTGGAACAGCTCTCGCACGTAAAAATAGTGCCTCGTTTACGTCCCGACTTGGTTCCGTTGATAGGATTGGAGGCGAGTGGGGTATGTGACTGTGGAGGAGATATCGAGAGGGTATCGTCGCTGCCAGGTTCAAGCTTGGACGTCTCCCTGGCGGATGTTGCTCGAGAGACTTGAATTGGTTGTGCACTATTCACACGACGATGGGACACAGTGGGGGATGAGAGCGAAAGCGCTGCGAGGGATGCAGAGGCAGTTTGTAGTTGGAGGGATGTCGGACTGGATGAGGGTCAGCACGGCCAGATAGATGAGGATATGTATGGAGGGGGGGGGAAGAAAAAACCAGCGCGATGGCTACCCCTCCACGGGCCCCGACCGTGAGGGTGGGGTTACTTACAAAGGGCGAGTAGCAGCATCGCGGGCATCGCTCAGTCTTCTTCTGGATCTGCCTGCAGAGGAGATTCGACGGTGCTTGGTAGTAGTGTTTGTCGTTGCACCTGTTGTCTTTGTGTGTTGTGAGATATGAGAACAAGTCGCACCAACTTACCTTGGAAAGACCGAGGCACAGATTCAAGGACGGGAGAAGCGGGTGCTAATGGAGCTGCGTTTGAGGCAGCGATTGAAAGGGAAAGCAGAGAAAGACGAGGCTGATCCTATGTAACGATCAGTGATGAAACAAGTCAGAAATCCCGCTTACGACGAACCTGGGACATGACAAGAAACGAGTGTAGTGCATATGAGTCCGAGTCTGCTAAATTTCAACGACTATCCGAATTCGTCCAGTTCCTAATCCGAACAAGACCGACTACTATGACATTTCACTACACTTTGAATCTACACTCGTTTGACTCGACTGCCTACACTCGCGAAACCCCACCTCTCCTCGGAGAAACAAGTGGCGTATCGCGACGAGACGGACCGGACGGACGAATGGAGGAAAACCTTTGAAACCCACCCCGTCACCGTTATCGTCTTACGTCGAGGCCATATGCTAACATTCAACGATATCAAATTCGTATGGGTCGATCGGGTTCACATTCTTCTCGTTTATCTTGGGGGTGAGATACGACAAGCATGTTGTCCGGGGATCGGTGTTGTGCCTGCGGAAAAACCAAACCCCGGTCTTGTGTTTGCATCGCCGCACTATCGTTGGGGAAACGCAGCTTCTTTCCTCGGTCTTGCAATTTCGGAATCAATTTGCCAGATCAAATCTCAAAGTAGCACAATGAACTCCCTGGTTTCCCCGATACCAGCACAAGAGCAGAGAGATAGGCATCTGATATGTGATGCGTCGATGCTTGATACGAGGATATACGACTGTAGCAACCATCACTAGTGCGCGCGTAGTATGCTGGTGCGAAACGTGACATGGTTCAAGTTGCGCTCATTATCCAAAGCACGGCCCACTCACAGAATTAGCTCACCCCTGGCCATGAATTCTCCTCGGCGAATACCTGAGCTAGACGGAACGGCGTTCCTCGTAGATGCGCCTGTACGTGAACCAAACCCGATGTCATGATGGCCATATGTATCCTAGCGTTCAATGGCGTGAAATTCGGCACGGGTTACGACCACTGGTGAGTGCGAGATACGGCCATATGGGCCATGTCCGACTCCGTGGATCGCCGTTCGCCTGCGGAAGAACTGTGATACCATGTGGCCGCACTATCGTCTGGGTCGTAAACGAGGCTTCTCCCTCCCCATGTTGCAAATTGCGAAACGTTGTATCAATTGAGTTTCACTATGAAAAAAAAAAAAGACGGAGTGACCTACGACCAGACTTTGGTTATGACACTGAAAAAAATTGTCGAGTCATCATGATCATCAATTATCGTGTCCGATTTGGATTCGCTCTTTTCGACAAGCCCCGTCTGACCAGACCGAGATTCAAACACACAGACATGGCTAAACCAGTCAACAAGACAGCCCATCCGTTCGATAAAGCCCGTCTCGAGGCCCTCCTCAACCGTCGCTTCTTCTACGCACCCGCTTTCGAGATCTACGGAGGTCTGATCGCGCCCATCTCATTCCTACGACTGACGCACATCGTCTACACACAGGCGTCGCCGGTCTCTACGACTACGGCCCACCTGGGTCCTCACTCCAGGCCAACATCATCGCCGAATGGCGTCGTCACTTTATCATCCAGGATCACATGCTCGAGCTCGACACAACCATCATGACCCCTGCACCCGTGTTTGAAGCGTCGGGCCATGTCGCCCGGTTCGCAGATTGGATGGTCAAAGATACCAAGACGGGCGATGTCCTCCGCGCCGACCATCTCGTCAAGAACGTGCTCGAGGCAAGACTTGCCGGCGATCGCGAAGCCCGCGGGTACGCTACCCAACCCCCCAACGAGGACGACAAGAAGAAGAAGAAAAAGGTCAAGAGTGTCGCAGTCCAGCTGTCAGACGACAAGGTGAACGAATACCAATATATCCTCGCACAGGTGCGTTCAACCAGCCGATATCCTCTCGTCCATCTGCTCAGACACTTGCTCAGCTCGATAACTATTCGGGTCCAGAGCTCGGTGAGCTCTGTCGGACGCATGGCATTCGGAATCCAGATACCGACAACGAAGTGGGCGAACCACAGCAGTTTAATCTCATGTTTGCTAGTAGCATCGGTCCTACAGGTCAACACCCCGGGTACGCCAATTCCAATTTCCTGCTTACTCTGACTCATGTCATCCCCGACAGGTACCTCCGACCCGAAACCGCTCAGGGCCACTTTCTCAACTTTTCGCGTCTACTTGAATTTAACAATGGCCGTATCCCGTTTGCATCCGCGCAGATCGGGCGTTCCTTTCGCAACGAAATCTCACCGCGCGCGGGGCTTTTACGGGTCCGCGAGTTCACGATGGGCGAGATCGAGCACTACGTCGACCCCGCGGACAAACGCCACCCGCGGTTCCACGAACACCGAGACGTCGTGCTCCCGCTGCTCAATCGCAACGTGCAATCCCAAGGCCTCACGACGGTGACACGTATGCCGATCGGAGAGGCGGTCGACAAGGGTATCGTTGCCAACGAAACCCTCGGGTACTTTTTAGCGCGCATCCAGCTCTTTCTGGTGCACATTGGGATTGATCCAGAACGGTTACGGTACCGACAGCACATGGCGAACGAGATGGCGCACTATGCGACGGACTGCTGGGATGCGGAGATTGAGAATGGGTCGGGGTGGACAGAATGTGTGGGGTGTGCGGATCGGGCGGCGTACGACTTGAGCGTACATGCGGTTAGGACGGGCCATCCGCTGGTGGTGCGTGAGGCGTTGAAGGAGCCTATTATCACGGAGCGGGAGGTGCCCGAGTTTAATAAGAAGGTGCTCGGAAAGACGCTCGGACGGGACGCGGGGGTGGTGCAGAAGATCGTCGGGGAAATGGATCAGGCAAGGTTGGTCAAGCTCAAGCAAGAACTCGAGAACGGGTGCGCGACTTGTCTACGCCGCGGAGATACGCTCATATTTTGTGTTAGCTCGGCCACGATTACGACTGAGGATGGCCAGATCACGTTGACGTCCGAACACGTGACGATCCAGCGAAAAACGTTCAAGCAGTCCAGTGCGTCCTTGTCTCTTCCTTTCCCGCTCGGATCCGCCCGCTCATGCATGTTCTAGTTCGGGAATTCACGCCCAACGTCATTGAACCTTCATTTGGGTTCGGACGTATTCTGTACACTCTGCTAGAACATTCATTTTGGTGTCGCGAACAAGACGTTGAGCGCGGGGTAGGCGAATCGACGATTATGGACGATTGCTAACTGTGCACAGGTCCTCTCGCTCCCGCCCGTTGTCGCACCGACCAAAGTATTGATCGTCCCACTCAGTGCCAAGGAAGAATTCGATCCCCTCGTAAACGAAGTCTGTGCGTGCGTTTTGCTTGCCACACTCTTCTATCCTCACACCAAGACAGCGACAAAACTACGCAAAGCGGGCATCTTTTCGCGAGTGGATGATTCCAACACATCCATTGGAAAGCGGTATGCACGCAATGACGAACTTGGCACGCCATTTGGTGTCACGCTCGACTTTGCATGTATGTTATCATGCAATGCTATTTGGTCGCGACTTACCCCCTTTTCTCTTTAGCGATTCAAAACAAGACAATGACGCTGCGGTGCGTATGGCGTGCAGCATCGTAACGTGAACTGAGATATTATTTTGGATAGGGAACGGGATACGACTGAGCAGTTGATTGGGTCCATTGATGATGTCATTGCGGTCGTGACAGAGCTCGTCCAGGGAACGCTTGATTGGTCTACTGCACGCGAGCGCCTGGCGGTGTACGATGGTGTGCAGGCAGTCGACTAATGGGGTGATGAGAACAAAAAATAGATTTTTATTTTTCTTCTCCGAGGGCATTGATGATAGATGATACGATTGGATGGGCTGCGTCTATATCGGTCTTTGTGCATCGGTGCGAGATAGGCGTGTGTGATGTGTGTTGGCATGCTTAGAGAGCACCACGACCATGAGAATGGGAAGTCAGGGTAGATGGGATCCGGGCAAGCCGGACCACTGAATCTGGCAGGGTTGTTCGTGTTTCGTCGGACACGAGGCTATTAGGATAGGTAAATCGAACAGGACAGACATTGCCAGTATGTACGGTGAGAAGCACCCTCAAAATTTAGGCGAGCGTTCGTCGATGGGTATTGCACCCGAAATAGACAGATCTTAGATGTATGCCGCGCATCGTTATGAGAACACCGATTCCTCTGCGCGGGAACATCCTCAATAAAAGTATAAGTAGACCCTCTCCTCCTCATCTCATTCCCACAATTCCACGATGACCTCTCTCCGCCACGACAAACTCGTCGCACTCCCGAGTCTCTCTTGTGCTCTCTCTTCATTACCACAGGCAACTAGCCTCGACAACGTCTCACTCCACCCGAGCATGTACGCCCAACATGCCGCAGACAGCGAAGCCAAGGTATGCCTTCGTCATACCTTTTTGCGACGCGTCTCACACCGCGTACAGCTCAAAAAAGTCTTGTCCAAGACCGCGTCCTCGCCTCATAGCGCCGTGCCCGCGCACCCCTACATGCAGTCTGTACGTCCACTCCCCTTACACCGCCGCGCGCGTCTCACCCCTCACTCCAAGGCACCCTATGCAGACTCGCCCAACTCATCACCGCCATTGATGATGCGCAAATCGGTACGTCCTCGTTCGCGCGCGCTCGTGTCTGCACTCACCGCCAGTACAGCAAAAACCAAAATTTGAGGCCTAGATCTTGACCCCTGCCTTATCTCTCGCACATACCGACCTCGTTGCTGGGGGTTGCGCACCCTATTGTAGACCTAGTATCCGCGGCACCATTCTCTTTTTTGCATTTCTCCTTCCCTCATCCACAACTCGAGCATCGCATCATATATAGACACATTTGCATACCTAGCTATATTCATACCATGGCATCTCTTTCTCTCTCGTCTTACTCTCTTTCGTTCATGTCTCTCGTCTTTGGGTTCCTCCGATGCCTAGTGCACGGATAAAATAGCACTGCCGTTGGTTTTGTATCTACTCTGTCGTTTTGTCCTAGTCGTACATCATAATCTCCACCTCTTTTTTTTCTCGTATACATTGGGACGTAAATGGCGTCGCCGCGTGACAACCGGATAACGATAACGCAAGGGGCAGAAACGTGATCGACCCCGTCAGTTTGGCTTTTTAGAGTATGCGGTATTATATATGTGCGACGTACACACGCACGACGGGTTTCAAGTCGGCAATAGGGTCATCCCAGTCTCATGCGTTTCACACGGACATTCTAGATCGATGGGGGTGTTGGTGTGGTGAGCTGTCTGACCGTGTGTCGCGAAAATGGCGCTTATGATTCGAATTGTAACGGTATACGACCAATTTGATAGAATGATGCCGAATCTATCCTCATTCTGAAATCTTTTTTTTTCTTTCCTCCGGTCGCCATTCCATCCAGCTGCGCATGGCGTACTTGCATTTATCGAATCGGCGGATCATGTCATGATTTGAAAGGATATGAAATACGCACGTATGGTGGCACGAAATGGATCAAAGTGTTCTAGTCCTTGTTCGAGCGGGATCAGCCCGCGGACCACTGCATCACCTCCCCCTTTCGGTTCACTCTCTGTGGTGACGTTGGACATGTGGCGGTAGGGGATATTGTCTCGTTTCAAGTGCAATAGAGTTGGTCGCTACGTTCCAGCGCCATCGTCGCGACACCGCTGATGCTGCGGGTGCGCCACATCCAACAACCTGTAGAGGGCGTCGTCGACGCCGTGCTGGTCGGTCGTGACTTGCTATGTGGCTAAACCAATTAGCCATGGGTCGGTGGCGTGGATGTCCTGAGCTTGTTGGGTCAGTGTCGCGTGGCGTTTCAACCTGAACGTGCGTGATCATGATCATAATCGTGATATGATCGTCGTTCGATGTTACGGTTGACGCCACCTTGGGCCCGCCGGTGCCATCATGATGCTTCGTGGTCGAGGATGAGTAGAACCCCGCCCAACTTGCCAGGGGCGAAAAAGGCGCGCCTCCCTGCCAAGTGTGTGTAGTTCGACGTTGACTTTAGGATATAATGTATTCCCCTGGAGAATGCGTTTTAGACGAAACAAACAACTCAAAGGATCGAAGAGTGGATTCTTGAAACTCGAGGCGGTGGCCGCAGCAAGACCTCGAACATACGCACGTTGGCAAAGTCTCAACTTCCGGGGACCCTGCAGAGCCCTGGCGTGTGTGTGGGTGCCACGATCAATCACTTGTGTGTCGCTTTTCAACGTGCGCAATCGCGGACGTACGGACCGACTCGCCCTTCGCCTCCACTCGCCAACGGAGTCCCTTTTGCTCCACCTTTTTTTTTTTTATGCCGCACAATCGTCAATTCTCGTAACGCCACAGGTCTCCCACCCCGCAAGTTCAAGTTGTCCTTATCAATGTGTGTGTGTGTGGCGCCGCCACAGCTGGCTATTTGCTGTCCGCCGCTCGGCCCGAGCCGGCTCTTAAACCTGTACCCGGATCACCCGTCCACGCTATGACGGGTTCAACATCATCCACCGGTACACGCCGCAAACCATTACAGGCTTGTGTATGAGCGGTCTCACACGGCCCTTCAGGGCCTCAATGACAACAAAGCCGCTGTGTGCGTGGCATGGAGCGAGTCTATCCCATTCGTGACAGCGTCGGTAATTGCCGATGCTAATTTGTCTTACCGCGATTTGGCTACAAGCATCGGGGGGGACTTGGATCTGATTCACTAATCGCCACCGGACCAAAGGCAAATTCGGAGCCTCGTCTCGACCGAGAGACGGGACAATTCGATTGCTAGGAGTATCCAAGTGACTTTGTTCAAGTTGACTACGATGCACTCTTTACCTCCACACCCGGGAACCCCAGAATCATGGATACATATGCAACATATACGGCCCTGCCAGACCCCTGATCGTGAGCGGGGAACTGAGATGCTCAGGGACACGAGTCCAGACCACTGGCACGACGGTTACTGTCCCTCTCGATCAACTTGCCAGTGTTATCACAGCCCTCAGGCTCCGATCTGTTGCTCGCACGTCGGGTCGACTGTATCCAGTCACTGACCCTTGAGCGATTTCCTTTTCGTATCCGTCGTCCAATCACGGTGCTTACAATGTTGACAAGCGATGACGTTACAAGGTGCGAGCGGTCTTCTGCACGGGGTGGTTCCTTTTTTCTTCTTCTTACCTTGGACTGTCTTTTGCCTCCTTGGTCGTGTTACGTCTCACCGAGTACGTGTAGCACTCGCAGGTCGTCGATGGTCGGATCCGTGGACGGAGCCAAAATCGAAGCTTGAAAGAGTGGGCACCCTCGTTATATGGCCTGGACAGAGGACACGGACGTAGGGCACAGCCCTTGATCACCGCGAACCCTCACGCTTAGTGGCCGTGGCAACATCGCGACTCAGATCCCTGGAACTCTCGCTCCGCAGCCCATTCACATTCAATATTCACATTCGCATGTTCTCACCGATACTTTGCTGCTTGACACAGGAGGGCGGGGTTACCCCTGTATAACGCCTATCATTGTATTAATCGATACATACATCCTGCGCCCTTGGGTTCTCTCGCCATTCCGTCCGACGGCGCACACGTGGCCGTGCAAACTTCCAAAAGGGCGTGTACGAGCCAGGCCCGCGCGCTTCTATTCGTGTGTACGGCGTACCGCGACCTGACGGTTTCCCCGCACGGGCGTTTCAGCTACAGTACGTCATGCGCATGGACGAAAAGAAGAGAAGACGGGCAAAAGGTTAAAACTGAGCGGACTTCTACCCCTGCACCCGAGGTCGTTTGTGTTTGGCAGTCTGGACATTGGTCCCGGTCGCCGTGCGTTGCATCCACGCGCTCGGTGTTTGTTATAATGAAGACATTGGATGTCTTACTTGGGAAAGAGCGGGCGCGGAGGTAGAGATGGAAACACAGGTACCGCGATGGCGACGTTTGGTCACGCATGCTACGTTTTTACACGCGGGCAACGAGTCATGGTCTATTTTGCTTGCTCGGACATTCCTCGGTGGGCATAGATCGGTTCGCCATCGCCGCGGGGTGGAATCCGTTTCTGGACGTGGTCCAGGGAATTCGGTGCGAAGAGTAAAAAGCTTATCTTATTTCCGTTCCCAGATCGTGTGCTAGGTCGCGACCGTCAGCCTATGGACACCAGGAACCGAGTTCCATCGGTGGGAACGTTGTCGAGAAAGAATCATGGCACGAAGCGCCTGGAATGTCGAGTTTCCATTTCGCTTATGGACCGTGGTACGCAGCTTGGCAATGGGAATCCATAAAAAATGGAACAATCAAGCGAGTGAGTCACGTCAATCCCTGGTGCATTGGGTATTCCGTGAGTGAACACGTTTCTTTTGTGCTTTCTCAACGATTTCACCAGGTCGCCGAAGATGTTTCTTTTGACGTCACGTGATTCGCAAACGTTATTTTCCAGCGACGTGTCCGGGATTCAGATTCCAAGGTGCATTTTGTCTCCGCTTTCTGTATATCACATCCCCCTATGTCCAAAGGCGGGCCATGCTCGAAAGGCACAGGTTGTCACCGTCGTTCAATTGGATATTAGCCTGGATGTCATGTGACAGAAATACAGGTTATTGATCGGCGGCTGGGTCGGGCCTCGGAAAGGAACTCTTGACTAGTCTTGCGTTGCGCCCTCCGACCCAGTCCGATTCGAGATGACTCACGTTCAAACGGTGTTGCAACGTACAATTACCTCCACCCCTACTACACCGTCGTCGTGCCCCTCGGATCGGTATCATACACATACGCACACACACCCCTCTTGAGACTGTCTGCACAGTACGAGGAAATATATATTTGGCGAAGAAGGCGAAATCCTCTGCTGACTTTGATTCTCGGCTCCCTCGTGGGTGTGGCTTCGGATGTTTCAGCAGGTTGCGGTCGTAGCGCTCTCAAACGCTACCCATCACTCACTCACCAGACGATTCCCCATGCCCAGCTGCAGCCTGGACAAGCTCGTTGACGATATTCTGATCCAAATCTTACAGGCGTTGTCTGTGCATGCCATACTCTCGCTACGTAGGGTGAGTCCTTTTCCTCTTAATATGGAAAAAAACGGGGTGAGCTCAAAGAATGAGAGACGTCTCAACGGTACTACGCTCTCAGCAAACTCCGCTGCGTTTGGTACGCCCGGTTTTGCGCCGAGGTCTTGGCGTGCAACCTGCCCCCGCCTGGTCCCCCACTTCCTCTCTCCCTGCTCTCCGCGACGGAGCTCGAGCGACGGACGCTGCGTGCGCTCTACCTTCAGCGTGCGTGGCCACGCTTGTCTGCGAACACGGTCGTTTCTGCGCATCACCACGGCGCCGGTGCGCGTGTGGACCAAGTCGTGTTTATTTCTGGCGGGACGGAATTATTGACCGTGCAAGGCGACACGGTGGTACATTGGCTCATCGTCAGCTGGCCCGGGTTCGCCCAGAGACTGAAGCACATCGCTAAATGGACACCGTTGGCAGGGGTGCCGTGTCGCATCGTCAAGGATGGGGATGTACCTGGCGTCGTCGCTGTCGGACCGAAAGAGCCGTTGAGGTGATTCGTTTTCATTTTTTCCCGAGTTTTTTCTTGGGATGAGAGAAAGGGTCCCGCTAACGTGTGCGCGTGCTATAGATCCCATCGCTTCGCCAAGGTGGTGTCGACGAGTTTAAAGGCGCCGTTCGTGACGCTATGCGATTATGCGCGCGTGCCAGGCGTCGTGGCGGGTATTTGGAGACACTTGCTGTTGTTGGATACGACGAGGGAGTCTGGGGGAAGTGGTGTGGAGCTTCTCGACTGGCGCGCACGGACGACTGGGACGGCGCTCCTCCCATGTCTCCCTGATCTGGCAAGTATCGTTTGGTCATGCCATGATTGTGACTTATTTTAAAAACCTGTCTAGTATGGCAGCTTTCTTGATTTTGTGGTGTTTTCAGGTCATCTGTTGATCGTATGGGAACACTGCATGAGCGTGTTCCCAATCCCTTGTGTTCCAGCAGATGGTCAGGTGTTCGTGGACGCTAAACGGGTGTTCATTTTCGAAGAAGCGGTCAGTCGGCCGGTTGGGTTCACGACGTGCGTTGCGCGGCGTGTCGTACCACCGCGTCTGCCCCTCAACGCCAGCGCCGAGCTCGAACACGATGAAGCTCGAGATACCGACACGGACTGGGACTGGGACGGAAAAAATAAACGACTAGGATCGCCATTTCTGGGTATGCCGCCTACGTTGACGATCGCGGCGCGGTCGCGAAGGCGGGCGGAGTGCGTGTCGATGGTGATGCTGGTTCCGCTTGTGGACGAGGAGGATCGTGACAAGAAAACAGCGACGGTCGATACTATTACCACCACGTTTCCGTATCGACTGATGTATCTGCCTCCACACTCTGAGTCGCCGGGGACGTGGCGGTCCCGACACGAAGGAGGAGAGGTCGCGTTCCCCGACCTGGATCTGGATGCGATACCCCGTACGTGCACGGCGCTGTGTCTCGGATCGTCTGGACGCGGCGTATTTGTCATCGGACAGGAGCTGCGTCTCGTGAGTCCTGGGTTGCAGATCATACCGCCGTACGAGATGCAGTACGGACCGGTGTTTGAAACGGGGGAGGTTTTATACATCCTCGATCAGGAGCGGGAGCGGGATTTGGATCGGGTTTACTGGGCCGAGGACGCGGGTGCGGGTGCGGGTGCGGGTGCGGGGAACGGTGCGGAGGAAGGGGGTGCGACTCGGAGCGGCGACAAGGTGGACTTTGACGAGGGGATGGGACGGATCGTGGTGGCTGATGAACGTGGGGGGTTTGAAATCGTGCAGTTAGACTAGGTTGGATTGCTACTACGGTGCTAGTGCGAGCCGGATCGGAAGGGCTTGAAGGGGGTATTTCTTTGTGGCGTGCTGCCGAGGGTGGATTGCGGCGTATGATTTAGGGATTTGGGACTTGCTCGGCCGGGGGTGCATACTAGGCCCGCCTAGGCGAGTTCGTCTCTGATGGGAGGTGACGAAATGATAATCTGAATCGTGCTTTGTTCTCTGAAAAGCTACATTCATGTCAGTGAATGACATCCTGACAGCTGGACGTTTGGGTCATGATGTGGCATGATGTCTTATCCGATCACCCATCAGATTGACCGTTCTCAGCACGTTATGGCAAGATGTATGATGGCAGTGGCTCGATCTTGGTACTATCAGATCTGTCCCCTGGATATGCTCGCGCATGGACCTCGCCACGCCAACGCGATTCGATTATCAGCACAGGCCCACAACCATTTTTAAACCCGCACATAATGCAAGACAAAAGAGAACCTAGGAACCGTCGATCGTTTCAGAATGATATGAACCCAGAATCCAGACTCGGTCTCAACACTGCATCCTTGATAGGGTGCTGGGCACCGGGAATTTATAACAGCAATTCCAGGGACGCTGTCAAAAACAGGACTTGCATTATTGTGTGGAATGAAGCAGACGATATCGATATAAATCCAGATCGGTCTAGATGTGTTTTATTTTCGTTCCGGCAGTGTAAGCCGTGCGGTCTGTGCGGTAAGTATGTACCTCGTAAATGAAACATGATATCGGTGATAGATGTAGACGCGGGGGCCGCTATGGCTTGTAATTGTGGCGCGGATCGAAGAACGCACTGGCCCGAGCACTGGCATGTGATGTTTGTTTTGGCGTAATGTGCATGGGAGGTCACTGAGATGTTAGTAGTGGTTCAGATCAGATCAGTGTGATATAATTACACTAAGTGATCTGCAAGGCCACAGGTGAGAACATTCCTCACTGCAAGATCCTATAGTAGTAATCCCACCACAGGGAGTCTCAGGCCAATGGCAAGATGGCCGAGCGGTCTAAGGCGCTGGAATCAGGTTGATTAACATACCTAATCCAGTCCGAAAGGGCGCGAGTTCGAATCTCGCTCTTGTCAAATTGAGTTCTTTTTTTGTTATTCCCACGCAGTGATCACGATACGCACCTCCGAGTCCAAGTCGACAAAAGTTGTGTCACTTGTCCAGATTGGTACCTGTTGAACATTCTCATTGAATGAGAGACTTTGGGTCGGTGTCCGAAAAGGCTTTCACGTTACGTCTGGTTTATTGACGTGTGACTCAGTGCGCAGTGATCGCACTCTTAAAATGAAGGTACTGAGAAGTACCGGAATCCCAGTCCGAGTCGTTACCATGACTCCATGTTCGGCCATGTCGCACGATGGTTCCGCCTTCAACCCTCGGGGTAGGTCACAGCACTCATGATCAGAGTTTCTCCGAGTGGCATCCGATTGGTTTTGGTCGATGAGTCATGTGGGTGCAAGCGCTCGATACTGCTATCTCGTTTCAATCTCTTGCAGTAAGCGACTCTGGTGATACTTTGTTTTGGAAGTTACCCTTTTGTACCTGAGTATTCCGAGTCCGGGCTGCTTCGTCGCGGTACCTAGGTGTCAGTGCGTGTCGTGTTCTGGCAGGTGTGTACCGTCACTGATCTGAAAATAATGAATGTCGGAATGCCAGTGGCGGCGTCACACATGTGCCATCAACCTCATTGGGTGTATCATGACATGCCAGTGATACTGACAAGCCTGAGGTCCTTTTTTTTCCCAGAGGTCGTACGAGCTGTTCTTATCTTTGCGGTCTCTCACACTTTGGCAGTTGGTTGCTAATGTGGGTATCGGGTGTCATGGCGACTTGCAGGTTGGTCAAGTTGAGAGAAAAAATCGAACCGACTCGGAGGCGACTGAGACGCAGAGTCTAGCTTCCAACTATCCCACGGTTTAGTTGCGGGGTAAGAAGTAGGAGACATGGTGTGTCTACAGTACTTTCATGAGGTTGTTCTGCAGGTTCACCTTATCTCTCTGCTCTCTAGGCACGCCCACTTGAATAGTTTATTTTGCTCCTTATCTACGTTCAAGGCACCACAGGTCACTCGATCCTTGACCGTCAATGATAAGGACTAGCTGGAAAGATATAACCATGATGAGCGCGGGAACAGGTTCAGTCTTGGCAGTTTCAGCTCGAACTGTGTCGAACACCATCCTCGCAGTATGTCTAATAGTCAAGTGCTTCCGCAGGGTGCAGGGTATGGCGTTGGTACGTGCTACATTCACTCTTCGTATCGCATGCGCACGTGCTGAACATATACACAGTGGTCGGTAAGAATCTACTGCGCTCGGGGGTTGACATGGTCTCACGTGCACGTCCAATGCTAGGGATTGGGCTGTTTTTCAGCGCGTTCATGGTCGGCTTGACCGCCGTCCAGTCAAGATACACCGGCGTTTCACCCCGGAATTCGGAGGAGTTTACGTCTGCCTCGCGGTCCGTCAAACCAGGCCTCATCGCGTCTGGCATTGTCTCTGCCTGGACCTGGGCCGCCACGCTGGTGCGTCCTGCGCTGTCGTTGATTTATTTATCCAGATCAAGACCAAGTTGACGCGAGCCCGTCACCAGCTCCAGTCCAGCGCGGTGGCGTATAGGTATGGTATATCTGGGCCGTGGTGGTACGCCGCGGGCGCGACGGTGCAGGTCCTCTTGTTCGCCCAGCTAGCGGCCAAGCTCAAGTTGAACGCGCCATACGCGCACACATGGCTCGAGATCGTCGTGACGCGATGGGGGACACTCGCTCATCTCGTGTTCATGTTCTTTGGGCTGGCCACGAACATCATCGTCTCCTCGATGCTCGTCCTTGGCGGGTCGGCAACGGTGACCAGTTTGACTGGGATGGACACTGTCGCAGCGTGTTTCTTGATCCCTCTCGGGGTTGCGATCTATGTCGTCGTCGGAGGCATGCGGTCTACGTTGCTCTGTGACTAGTGCGTGGTTTGGCAACTTTCTTCGTTTTCTTTGCTCACCCTCTCCTTAGCACGCACACGACAGTTCTCTTTGCCATCATCCTGACGTTCATGTTCACAGTCTACGCGACCTCGGGATACATTGGTTCGATCAGTAAAATGCACTACCTCCTTTCAGAAGCGACACAAATCACGCCCGTTCCTGGAAATGCCCAAGGATCCTACCTCACGCTCCGTTCCCTCAACGGGCTCATATTCGGTGTCATCAACCTCATCGGCAACTTTGCCACCGTATTTCAGGACCAGGCGTACTGGCAGCGTGCCATTGCCAGTCGCCCAGCGACGACCGTCAAGGCGTACCTGCTCGGCGGCATGGCGTGGTTTGCCGTGCCATTTGCATTCTCAACAACGCTTGGGTTGGCTGCAGTTGCCCTTGGGGCTGTTCCAGCGACGTCGTCGCCGACTGGGGTGCCAACGGCGAGCGGGTTCGTGCCACTTTTGCAGCCGCTCACGCCGGACGAGGTCTCGGCGGGCCTGCCGGCGTCGTTTGCTGCTGCGACGCTCTTGGGCAAGAGCGGTGCAGCGACGTTGTTAGTCCTGTTATTCTTAGCTGTGACGAGCGCGACGAGCGCCGAGTTGATTGCGGTCTCGTCGATCTTGACATATGATGTCTATGTGGTGAGCATCTGAATCGTCTCGTGCGCCAAGTTGTGTAAGGAGCTGAATCCGTTCAACAGAGGTATATAAACCCTGGAGCTACCGAGCAGCAGGTCCTGCGGATGAGTCACATTGGTGTGCGTATTCTCCTCTCCTGTCTAGGGCTAAGGCGTCGCTATAACCCCGTTCTGATAGGTCGCCATTTTTGCCCTTGTCATGGGTATCGCTGGAACCATTTTTTACTACATTGGGGTATCCATGGGTTGGCTCTACGTATGTTGGACGTTTAGCTGTGTAGTGGCTTGGATCTCTGTACTAATCTGGCGTTGCGGAGTAGACCTTCATGGGTGTCATTCTTGGTTCGGGCGTCGTTCCTATCGCGCTTTGTGTCACGTGGAGCAAAGCGAATCGTATGGGGTGCATCTCCGGCGCAGTGATTGGGCTCGTCGCTGGTGTTGCTGTCTGGCTCGGCATCACGTCTAGGCTGAATGGAGGCGTCATCAATGTCACTGTATGTCATCGTTGTTCCATTTTCACGCCGAACTTCAGCTTACCGTGGGGTGGTCTCCTGTTAGACAAGCGGAGGTACGATCAAGGCCGGATTGACGAGGTGGAGTTCGTACTTAGCGATCTGTCCTGACTAGGTAATTATGAGATGCTTGGAGGAAACCTTGCATCGATTGCGATTGGTGGCATCGTCTCTGTGATTGTATCTCTGATTGTAAGTTGGCCTTACATTCCCTGAAGGGCTGTAGGTAATGCTAACTGCTCGGATGACTTGCGTACATGCAGTGGCCGGATAATTACAACTTTGCGGAAACAAGGGCAATCAACGTGCCAATCGTGACCATTCACCATGTTGCAGGTATGAACAGTGAAAAAAAGGACGTGCCGGGGTCGGTCACGTCTGACGCTGATGAAATGGAGCCCAACAATGAGCTCGATTCTGTGAGACTGAAGAAGGCGTTTAGATTCGCTGTGTGGTCCTCCGTGATCATGGTATGTACAACTTGCACCAAGTGGCGCGTTTCTGATCGATAATCTCGCAGACGTTGGTGTTCATGATCATCATTCCCCTTCCTCTGTTTGGCGCATCGACTGTGTATAGCGTTGCCGGATTCTCTGTCTGGGTCGTGGTAGGGATTTTGTGGGCGTTGTGTTCGACATTTGCAGTTGTGCTATACCCTCTGTGGGAGAGTAGGGCTGCGTTGAGAATGATTGTGAAGGGGATGGTCAAGGTGAGTACACTGTTCTCGTAGTATATTGAAGAAGCGGAGGCTTACGTTTGTTGCCTGTAGGATATATGTTCGCCTGGGTTGGGCGTGTATGTTGCACCTACGAGTGCAAAGGCGGACACTGCTTAGCACCTGAAGGATGGAATGAATGATCAATGGGTCATATACAAAGTATTTAGACTGATTATTCTAGACAAAAAGCTTATGGAGTTGTAAACCCCAAATACAGTGCTTTTCGAATGTGTGTGGAATTTGATGAAATCATTTGCATTTTGGGGCTGTCACATGTCCAAGACCCTAAGACTATCTTAGCTAACATCATCTAGCAGCCTTTTTTTTCCATAGCACCATGCCATTGCCATCCTCAACCCCAGAACCTGAAGGGAATGTGCAGGTTGAGCAATATTTTTTGTCTCACTGACTGTTTATTCAAAGATCAAGAAGCGTTTTGAGGTAAAGCCACCTTGAAGGAAAAGAAGGCAATGAAAACAAAAGAACTTTTATTTACTGTCAAGTTATTGAACTACATCAAATTTTTGCAAAGTTTGCTCAAAAAGCATTGTTGCAAGTCAAGTGACTGTGACACTGAACTTGGACAAAAATGGTGAAGAAAGAATTGAAAAAAGAAAAAAGGACAAGCAGAACCCTTTTTACAAGTAGGGTTCCAAGAATCAGCAGTACTGCTCTCTCAATTCCAATAACAACAATATGTTGAAAGCATACAAGTGGTAAGGTAGAGGAATACCTAACACTCACCAAGGTTTAAGGAGTTAGCTTAAAGAGATGGTTGTGGTAAGAACACAAGATGTTATTCAAACTCAGACAACTGAGTTCCAACTTATATACTACATAGGCCATGTGACTATTTCCTAATAAGGTAAGCTACACTACAACTAGTAAGTAATAAGTAGCATTGAGAGCTACTACATGGTGCTCAATCAACACTCCCCCTTGCTTAGCTGCCTATCTAAGGTGCATAAGCAAAGAGAGCACTCATTCAAGGTGCTATGGGTTGATCATAGAAGACTAGCCCGAGTTGTGATCTGAACTGATCAAGTTTAACATGTCCAAGGTTTTTAGTGAACATATCGGCAGGGTTGTGTGCCCCTTCGACAAAGAACAGTTCCACTAAACCTTTGCAGATGAACTCCCTAACACCATGCCATTTGATGTCTACGTGTTTATTATGCTTTTCAGTAACGGGGTTTGATCCCATGAATATGGAACCTTGGTTATCACCACAAATTGGTATTGGGTGTAACTTGTATCCTAGTTCTTTCATTAAGGAATGCAACCATACCACCTGCTTGCTACAATCAGAAAGTGCAACATATTCAGCTTCTGTAGAAGAATAGGCAATGCGCTGTTGTTGGTGTGATTGCCAGCTGAAGATGCAATCAGCTAGTTTAATAAACCAGCCAGTCTGAGAGCGATGGGTGTTTGGATTGGATGCCCAATCAGAATCAGTATATGAAACAGGATGAAAACTAAACAATGTAGAACAACACCTAATCTAGGCATTGGGCTACTTCAGCGATGGTGTGCACAGTGCGGTTACGAGTGTTGAGCCAGACATGAACGAGGACGTGATAGTTTGTGACAAGGAAGTTTACGGTGCCCAAGTAAAGCATGAACTTGGCATGTGGAATGACGAGCGAGCAGTAACGTTGCTCGGGAGACGGCAAATGCAGAGTAGATTGGAAGTAAGAGAAGAGTGGTATACAAATGAACAGGCCCCAAAGGAGGAGGGTATTCAAGTGAATAAAACTGAGGAGTAGACGACGAAGAGAGAGGGTTTATATATGTAAGTACGGGGAGTTTAGGGTAGGTCGTCTAAGTCCTAATTGATTGAGGGCCGGTGTGAGAAAGGGAAACATGAGGAAAGGGTGAGGTAACCATGAGGATGATGAGAAGTCCATTGTGGGAAGATGGAAGCATCCTCATGGGAAAAGGAACGGAGATGAAAGACATGAGGTATGATGTCATGATGACATCATGGGCTAGACCTCAAGTCACGTGAGAGTTCTCACGGTCACGTGACTTCGAAAATGAAAAGGAAACGTTAAGTTTGAGAGTGAAGGAAAATGAAAAACATAGCGTATAGGTCCTGAACTATAACACTACCCCCCATTCACCAGATTCGAGATCTAGTCGAGAATTGGTGAATTTGGTATAGGAGGGACTGAATGGGCAAAAGAGTGATGTGAATTCTGTCTCGGAGATGCCCCGAATAGAGCGTGGGGCGTTGGGGTGGGAAGTATGAAACTCGGTGATTGCGTCTTGCGCATGTTTTAAGTTAATGGCGGGTTCCCAGGTGCGATCCACCTCGTCCCATCCCTTCCAGTGGATGAGGTATTGTAACTTTCCGCGGTGAAGCTGAGACTGGATAATATGGTCGACTTCATATTCTTCGTGACGATCTTCAGTCACGGTGATAGGGTCTGGTTTAAATATGTTTTGTCTGTCCAGCAGGGCTTTATAGGGTTTTACGCAGGAAATGTTGATGGTAGGGTGGATGGAGATGGAGGAAGGGAGGGCGAGAGTGACGGCATTAGGTAGAATGGTGGTGATATGATAGGGTCCGATGAATTTTTGTGTTAATTTACGCGCGGGGTAGGGAAGGGAGAGGTGTTCGGTGGAGAGCCAAACTAGATCTCCAATAGAATAATTAGGAGCTGAAGAGCGCTTGGATGTTTGTGTGTGCGACATCCGATTGCAGGTTTTTTGTAACGTAGAAGCGATCTCTTCATGACTTCATCCAATAGTTTTACCGAACGACCCCCTAGGAGTCGTAGAGGAGTTTGTGGGCTCCATACCCATGCGTGGAGAGTAGTTTCGCGTAACGGAAAAAGGTGTGGTTCCCGTGGTGGTGGTGAGGGTGTTATTGTGCACAAACTGCGCCATTTTTAGCCACGAGGCCCAAGTCTCCTGTTTTTTGGCAACGTAAGCTTGGAGGTACGCAATAACTTCTCTGTTGACCCATTCTGTCTGACCATCTGTTTGGGGATGGTACACCATGGAGAGTTTCTGCTGAATACCCAGTACTTTGCAAAGTTCCTTGGTGAACTCCGAGACAAATTGTGGTCCTCTGTCCGAGAGAATGGTGTTAGGGAGTCCGTGAAGACACCATACGTGGTCTCTAAATAGTGCAGCTAAGTCTGAAGAAGAAGTAGTTTTAAGGCAAGGAAAGAGAACAATTTCTTTAGAAAAACAGTTGACGACTACCCCAATAGAATCGAAGCCATTGGAAGGGGGTAGTCCAGTAACGAAGTCAAAAGATATATCTTCCCATGGATAAGAAGGTATAGGCAAGGGTATAAGTTTTCCTGCTGGTGGCTTTGACGATCCCTTTGTGAGGGAGCACACCTGGCAGTGTTCTATATACAAGGAAATGTCTTTGGCAGCACCAGGCTACCAGTAGAAGCATTTAATGGAGGAAATGGTGTGATCACAGCCTGGGTGATCAGTGACAGGGGAATCATGGAAGAGCGAGATTAACTTGGTGTGAAGAGAATGGGGTACAAAAATGATACCATTCGAATTTCTGAAGAGTTTCTTGTTTGTATAATATTCGTATTCGTTGATGGCATCAACGTCCAATCTGGCAGATTCTAAAGATAGTTTAGTTTCAAAATTCGGGGAAAGTGATGTAGAGGAAATAGCTTTGACTCCAGTGGAGCCAAAACCTTTGTCATTTCGTTGTGACTCATCTAGAGTCTTTTCTTCTGTTAGTGTGGGATTTTCTATTTTTTCAATGATTAGTTGTGCAATATGGTCGAATTTAGAAATGTGGAAAGGGGAATCAGAGTGGCTGAACAGAATTACACCAATTTCTCCCCTATAATCAGCATCGATGACTCTGGCCATGATGTCGATTTTATGTTTGAGGGCAAGGTCTAAACGAGGTGCAATTCTGCCATAGGTACCAGAGGGGAGTTGAATCTTGACATAGGTGGGGATGAGGCACTGATTGTGGGTGGGGAGGTCAAGATCAATAGACGCATACAGGTCAAAACCTGCGGCAGTGGGAGAGCTCTTCGAGGGTAAGCGAGCATCTGTGGAAGTTAGTTCAACCAGAATAGATAAAGAAGAAGCATGGAGAACAGTAGAAGGAAAAACGGTGATGTTCTCATTTAATTTATCAACTGTGTCGCCATGGTCTGGTCGACAAGAAAGAGCATTGGCCCATCCATTCATGGTGCCAGGTTTGTAAATGAGTGTGTAGTTAAATTCTTGCAAAAGCTCGTGCCAGCGGGCTTGATGGCCTGAAAGTGTTTTGGCTTTTTCCAATATTCAAGATTCTTGTGATCTGTCCAAATCTCGAAGTTAGCTTTACCGATTAAATAGTGATGCCATTCTTCGAGGGCACAAATAATAGCAAGCAACTCTTTGTCATAAACTGGGTAGTTGCATTCTGCGGAAGAAAATGAATATGAAAGGAAGGTACAGGGGTGCCAGGAGCCATCCTACCCTAAGACGGATAATACCACACCAGTTGCAATGTCGCTGGTGTCAGTTTTGACACGCATTTCTTTCAAGGCATCAGGGAAAGCAAGAAGGGGAGTGGTGGTAAACCATTTTTTAAGTTTGTCAAACACATTTTGTTGTGCCTCCCCCCAGGTGTATGGCATGTTTTTCTTGTTAGATCATTGAGGGGATGGGTGATCTATCCAAAACCATTAATAAATCATTGATAATAGTTACAAAGTCTGAGGAAGGATTGAAGCTGCTTGAGTTTTGTGGGAGTAGGTTGAGTATTGCATGGACTTTGTTGTTTTTCATGCCGACACCGTCGGCAGACACTGTCATGCCAAAAAGTCAACTTTATCAGCATTAAATACACATTTTTCGGGTTTTGTGTAAAGGTCGTTTTTGCATAGCCTGCGCAAAACTTCCCTTATGACCTCAGAGTGTTCCTTGTTGGATTTGTTTTTTGTGAAGATACACATGTCGTCAAGGTATATGATGACTACAGCATACATGTCATTTAAAATATCGTTCATCATCTATTGAAAGGTGAGAGGGGAGTTAGTCATCCCAAAATACATTACGACTGGTTTGTAAGCCCCCAGGTGCATTACGAACATGGCTTTCCACTCGTCACCCTCCTTAATGCGGACGTTGTTGTATCCTCACCGAAGATCAAGGCAGGTGAACTTGTCCGCTCCTTTGAGGTGATTGACGAGGGCTGAAATAAGAGGAAGAGAGTATGAGTTCTTTACTGTACCCTCGTTTAGATAATGATATTCCATGACGAGTTGTTTCTTGCCAGTTTTCTTCGGAATAAAAAATACAGGAGCCATTTGTGATGATTTTGATGGGCAGATATAGCCCTTCTCTTGTTCAGACTTGATGAAGTTCTGGACTTCTTCCAATTCAGTGTCAGAGAGTGGAATTACCTGACCTTTTTTGGGTACAAAATTGGGTTTGAGATCGATGGCATGGTCCTATGGTTTGCATATGGGCATGTGCTTGGACTCCTCTTTGCTGAAAACATCAAGGAACTTGTGATATTGCTTTGGTACTTTGTTAGTGAGTCCTTCCTCAACGGAGCAAATGGCTAGGTTCCAGACCCCCTTGATTAAGCCTGCTGCATTGATTGTGATGCAGTTATATGTACAGCAGCAGAACTTAATTTCCTTATTGACCCAGTCGATTAGCGGGTTGTGGCATTGGAACCAGTTGTAGCCTAGATAAATATGATGAGTTCCTAAGTTGGTTACCAATGTGTCGACTCCTTCAGAGTGACCTTGGTAAGAGAAGACAACAGAAACGTAGTCTGTGATAGTTCCGTGGGATGAAGAAGTCCCATCAGCGTTAGTAATGGATCAAGGAAGAGATAATTTTTTAGTGAGGATGCCCAAGGACGTTATCCATTTTTTGTCCACAAATGTTTGGACTACTCTGGAGTCGAGGAGCACTTTTTCCAATGTTTTTTGCCATTTGTTATTTTTCTGAAAATATACTCAGTATCAATGTCAAATTCCCCAGCAGGAGAGGTATTCCTGAGGGTAAGGTTAGGATTAGGAGTAGAATTGGGTACAAAAGAAAAATTGTTCATAACCAGAGAATTAAGCATACTATTTTTATCCTCCAGTGCCGCGCTCCGAAGAGACGCTCCTTTGGAGTCGGTATTGTAACTATTACAAAATGAATTGTTCAGTGTGTCAACGTCACCCAACAAACTGTCCATCTCCCCAAGTACAGCGAAATGATTAAAAGAAGATACAAAAGAATGAGAAGATGAAAACTTAAGATCTGTTGCCGAGTAGGTACCTCCCACTACTTGGCTTTGCCTTTTCCCTTTAATCCTTCAGCAGTGAGTTGGCGTGCCCAGGACTTGAACATATCCAGGTAGTAAGCCTGGGCTTCTTCAGTCATCCATGAAGGATTTCCGGAACCTTGTGTGGCCTCGGGGACTGTGGTGATGCTGGTGGTGGGTGTGAGGGGAATCTTGTGGAGAGGGGCAGGGCAAGGAGGCACGTAACGAGTTTGGCCAGTGACCGGATCAAAGTTTGGTCAGCCACAGGGTTTTCTTGGTTCCTTGCATGTGCGTGATAAGTGACCAACCTTGTTATAGTTATAGCAGGTTCTTGACTCCTGCTGGGTTGGTTGTACAGCATGTGTGTCCATTAGGGCTCCTCTGCCCAGTTGCATACCCACTTTGGTGAAGCAGGACTTGAATTGTCATTGTTGCAGCTGTTTACTTCTTTCCAGCTGCATTTTCTCGAACATTTTGCCCATTTCCACAGCCTTCTCTTGCCAGGTGGCAAGTGAGTTGGCGAGGGCAGGACTCTTTGTTAACAACTGAAAATAGATATTGTAATCAATCTGCTCTTTGTAAAGACAGAGAACATTGTTGTTGTGACGTGACAGGTCTGCATCCTGTCGGAGAAGCTTAAACTGTTGGGTGAACACTTTGATCGGCATTGAGCCTTGCTGAAGGTTAGTGAGCTAAATGTAAGACTCTTTCTTTAGTACATCAATGCAAAAGTGGTCTTCTACTTCCTTGTTTAATTCCTCCCACATTGGCCATTCGAGGGCAGAATTCTTCTTTTGGTACTTCTCGAGGGTGATTCTCATGAAGGATTCGGCCTTGCCTACCATTTGGAGGAGAACAGCGGCAGTTTGTTGTCGGTTGTCAAGACCTCCTTGACATTGGACCCACATCGCAATTTTCACCCACCAGGGGCGAAACGTAACACAGTTGCCGTCCCATATGCTGGGGTCAGCGATTAACTTGGTTGGTAGAGAGGAGGGGCATGCTGTTGCTGCTTCAGCAAATTGTTGCGTCATCTGCTGTTGCAAGAGCAGGGACACTTGAAGAAGGGCAGCCATGTTGGCCATGGTGATGCGGATGTTGGTCCAAGTGACGTTTGGGTCGGCAAGAGGAGCTGCCAAGAGGAGCTGCTTGTTTAGCTTGTTGCAACATGATTTAAAGAAATTTGGTTGGGCGGTGGAGTACTGACTTAGGGTGGAGGCGGTAGAACGTGGCGAAATGCTCTGTTTCAGGGCAAACATTTTTAAGTTCTCTGCATTGGAGTTTGCACTGACATCGTGCATGGGGTAGAGCTGGTACAGGTATGGGAGCAGGAGAGACGGCACAAGAAGAGAAGGAAGGGGAAGGGGATCGAGATATGGGAGTTACAGTGGCTCAAATAATGTCCCAATGTTGGGCCATTTTAGAAAGACTTTATAATTGCAAGAGAACTAAAAGAAATCAGCTCTGACCCTTGCAGGGTCATCAATAGCCTTAACCCTTGCCCTACAAATGAGCCCTTAGGCATGTGGTTTGGCTGTCATAGCACTGAGATATAACAATTTTAAAATGACATGTCATTGGGACACTTATTTGAGCAACATTTCTACTCTGTAATTTTAGTACT